>JAQFYT010001271.1:0-17408 GCA_034694925.1 Ceratophysella denticulata
AAACTTGTTTACAGGACGTGACGGACGGTCGCACGCTCGCACGCTCGGATTATTCTCTACGATTTTAAGTTTAAGATATCTGCTTGGTATCTGCACTTATTCAAGGAATCACTACAGCAATGTACATAATGTAACAGGGAAATAAACTGATAAGTGTCACTGTCCAGCGCGGAATTGTCCAATGTCTTTACAACTTGTTTGTTAAGATTTTCATAGCGCTGTGACAGTTCGAATCTAGGCCGCTATGGGGTCGCCACCCATATTTCTAGTATCCAAGCGAAAAGCATTTGGGAAGGAGTACGCTTTGGAGTCGTATACTGAGTAGGGGTGGTGAATACGGTATGGTTTGGTGTCTCTCCCTTTTACAAACACAAAACACAGTGTATTCCAGTAGTTTTTTTAATCGCCAGTTACATTATAACTCATACATTTCTCAACTTTACAGGGGTGAATAATAGCTTGTCGGAAAACTAATTCTTTAATGCACAACACCTTCTAAGTTAGAATTCCTAAAAAAAATTCGCCGCTAAGCCTTGTCCGCCATTTTGCTTTTGAGCGAACGAGATTTTTTTAACTTAGTAGGCGTTGTGGAGCAACTCTTCCGATTTCCAAACTGTCCTCATTCGCCCCGATCCGTTTAGAAATGGCGGAGTTATAATGAGGACTAGCGCCGCCTTAATACTAATATCATGATAATAAGCACATCATAATAATAAGCAAGTCCCAAGAAATCTATGTGTTAAAATATATTTACTTTGTTTAATTAATCCTATTGACAGTTGTTTCAATCAAATGCGTCAGCAAACATGGTGCAAACTTTAAATTATCCGAAAGTTTGTTTTTTATTACACACATCGTTCTAGTCTTACGCCAACTAAGAGACAGTAAGGTGATCTCTTGTGTTGTTTTTTAGCAGGAACAATGCGAGCTCGAGTCGAGAGATGGGCAACTGTGTCTTCCAAGTCGAAGCTTGGTGGTGTGGTTTATCTCTTGTCTCACAGAACAGAATGGTTAATCGAAGCTTTTAAAAATTAGGTAAATTGAAGTTTAGTTGACGTGGTGAAAATCGTAGCTTTATTTAAGATTTGAAATGAACTAGCCAACATTTCAACTAGCATTATTTCCACACCCTGCATAATATTTTTTATTTTTTATTTATTCCTTGTTCGGCGTCTTGATATTTGCCTGCTATTGCAATTGTCCGTCCAAATGGCTAAACTATGGCGAATTGAGCTTTCCCCAATATATACGACACGATGTGCAAATTTCATTTGACATCCCATGGCGTGCAATTAAAGCACATTTCAGCTACACAAACAATTAGCCGGTAATGCTGGCTAATTGATTTAGTAGGAGTACGATTTTATAGTCCAAATTCTACACAAGTCCAGAGACCTCAGATTTCTACGATATACAGATACTGCAGTTCAATGTTTGCTTGTCAATGTACAGCGACTATTCATGACGACCTTGTTAAAAGTCCACATCTTCATAAATAGCCGAAAACGATTAACCTTGACAGCCTCATTACTTCCATGCAGTTGCATGTATAGGTATAAATACCAAAGAATCTAATTTGTAAAACTGTTATCTGCATTATCATTAGTTATGGTCCCAATGACTTTCCCTGATAAAATAGATTATACTAATACAATACACACACACTGGTGTCTATGCCCCTGAACCTGGGGAAGACCAAGGTTTGAGATTTAGAACTTGGAACATCCTGGTCTTGTTTTCGTCGGAGCCCAGCTTTGCATTGTATCATCATCCATTGTGTTAATGACCTTAGTCCTTAGCTCAGGCTGCCTTTCAGTCAGTACATCTAATAGTCTCTTAATCTCAAATAATAAAATAATAGAACCATATATCAAGAGAATCGGACAGGCTTGGGCTTTAAATAAAATAGATGCATAGGATTAAGGGTGCTATTAGTTCAGTTACCTTACCTCGACTCTTGCACACGTATAAATAAATAAATTAGTCGAGAAGTCAAGAGTAATACTAAAAGTACTACAGAGACAAAGACAGTAGACGGCATAAGCCACTCCAAAATCCGGAATGACAAGAGCTTTAGTTACGTCTTCGTCCAAATATGTGATTTGGAGGTACTCCAAATTCCGAGTAGAGTACACAATAAGCTCAAGCCTAATGGTGGGATAATGAGTACATGGGATCGCACGCATAGCTTGATCCTGAAATCAGTACCCACCGCGTCTAGCATTGATTTCCATACGCATAAACTGTTTCTAAAAATTGAATAGGCAAGTTAAAACAGCAATACGCAACATTGAGAATTTTGAATAAGTGAAAGCGTTGAAAGGGCTAATCTTGCTTTCAATCACGGTAAATCCTTAGACAGATCACGATTTCACAAAATTTACCTAAAATCTAATACTCTTTAGTTAAAGTAATCTCAAGTACCCTTGTAGAAATTAATTCAAGCTTGCATGACGTGTAAAACAATGAGAATTTAGAATTGGTGAAAGCAGCGAAGATATGCTTTCACTGCCGTAATTCAACATACACCGCAGCGTCTTACACAATAAGATGCCAATTTAAAGATTTTCAATTAGGCCAAAATAACAGTTGCGTCAATAATCCACCAATATTGAGAATTCGTAGCAAGAGAAAGCGTAGTGAAAGTGAAAGCCTGCTTTCACCTAGGTAGATTCAGGATTCAAAATTCAAAAGACAATTTAAAAACAAATTCAGTGATCTCGTATATACCCTGGTGATTTCAATAATTCAAAAATTATAAATTACAAAATACATAAAATTAAAAGCTCTGATTCAGTGAATCAATACCATGATAAATATGTTAGTAATGCCTGAATATATTTCAAAATCTACACCTAGTTGAGGTCAGGGTTCAAACAGTTTCCGACGTGTCACCGAATCTCGATTTCATTATAGTTTAAACTGTAAATCAACGCTCTCAACCAAGCATGTACACGTGTAAAACCCGCATGCATGTTATTTGCGTATTTTGAAATTTTGATCGACCGAAACATGTGCTAGTATAATTTAATAAAAACATTCCATTCTCTCAAGCTTGAAAGTGTTGATCTTCCCAAAGCTTTTTTCGGTTCACTTGTTCTTGCTGACAGTTGATTAGTTTTGCGAATATGTGAGACTGTGAATGTGAAAATTTGAATCAAGAGCGTGTGTGAGGGTATTAAAAATAACTTGGAAAGTCTTCTTATATGTACATCTAACTTTTAATGTATTTTAATAATACAACGGAATAGCACTTCCGTTTCGTATCTATGTTACAGAAAGAATGATAATCCTGGCTCAGTTATTATAAACCAGCCGCGAGCCGGTTCGGTCATAATTGCGACAGAATTAAAATCTGAGCCGTAACATCGCTAACGCCACGCCACTCGCTTCACACACCCCATAACTAATGTTTTTCAAAGCAGTTTCAACCTGACAGATTTATTTGTTTGTTCCGAGTCAGTGAGGATATGATGAAGTGAAGTGATTCATTATTTTTCACTTAATACAGGCGCAGTTTCCACTCAAGTACATGTTTATGATAATACCTAAGTATTTACTATTCATAGTATTACATAGCTACCTAAGTGCAACTGGTTCATTTGGGTTAGGCCAGTGCCAAAGTCTGATCTCTGATCTCTAGATCTCGTCTCTCGAGATATGGCTCGACTTATCAAGACTTCCTTATGGTAGGACGTCGGATGTCGGATTGCGAAAACCCTCGCCAAAAGAAAGTGTCAGTGAGTTTATTTATGATGATCCTAGCCTAGATCAAGGAAGAATGCACCAAAATAATTTTAGCCATGAACTGAGCCAAACTTGTACATAATTTCATTTCATTGGTGGAATTTTATAAAACCTTTGTTTTTCAAAAGGTTTTAAGTATCCGATTTATTTAAGAATTATTTTGTTAGCATTTTGTATTTTAAAGAATTTTTCTTTTTTCAAAAGAAGTAGCTGAAGCGAATACGATAAAAAAAGAATTGTAAATAAGGCAAAATATATTACTATACCTACGTATACAATTTTCTAAAGGTATTTCTAAAGGCTCGAGTCCAGAATATTTAGCAAATCTCCGCGAAACGAGCTAAAATATAGCATATTTCCTTATTTATATTAGCATGTTAGTTAGGAATATATGGGAATGTTACCTGGAAATTTTATGCGGACTAATAATGCATGCCGATTAAGCAATTATGTTCCGAATCTAGAGTTTGGTTAGGGGTTTGGACAGAAGTTTAATTCGGTCTACAACGGCCAAAGGTACACATTATTTTGTGACAGTTTATATGTTACGGTTTGTTCTTCATACAAATACATTCATAAAGGTTCATTTGTATTTGAGTGTTGCGAATGTCTTAAACGGCCGCTGTGATTATGGAATTTTAAATAGGTACCTAATTTAAATTGTATCTAGACCAAACTTCCACGCTCTTTCCGTCGGTGCTATTTGTTGAATCCTAATTGTAAGATATCTCGAGCTATTGTCAAAACATTCTTGTCTCGATCTCACACAAATGAAATGCGTATCATCGCATGTACGACTTGTGTACCTAGGTGGCCGAGGTACATGCCTGTTACATGGTACATGGTATCATCGTAAACTCAGTTACTAAACTAACTGATTTGATTATAACAACTAAAAAAAAATTACCGAATGCCGTGAAATTAAAAATAAAGAAACCGTTTTGTCTCATACGTGACAGCTCGTATTATTCTTTTTCTATAAATAAAAAACAATCAGGAAGAGCTTTGGCCTCTTGGAGCCGTGTAATGGTGTAATGTCCCGATAATCCTGATCTAAGTAGGTGGGGTAATCGGAATTCTATTACTACGCCTTTATCGTTTAATAGTCTGGCGACTTGACTGCAGCCGAAATGAAGTAAAACTATTCAAATTGTCGACACTTCTATTTCTCCCAAGAGCCTCATTCACAGATCCAGTTTCAATTTATGATTGTTGTTATTTGAGTAAAAACAGAGAAAGTGGACCAACCCAGAGCGTAGTAGAGTAGTGCAGAGATGCTCTACGGTGCATTTCCTTTAAAAGTATCAACACTACTGTACTAATACTAGGAAGTTGGAGTTGGTTCCATTTTCATTTTTCCACTCCAAAAATATGGTGTATGTGGCTTTTTCTAAATATTTACAAAATAGCAGCTGCTATTCAATATTCAATAGACATAGCCCAGAGTTCAGACCCGCCCTCTGCGGTACAGATAGTCTGACCCATTTTAAATGTAGATTTCATTTTATCATAAATTACCGTGTGGACATTTCCTTAACATTGACAAACCACCAAATGTCCTTTGAAATTAAGTTAATGTTAAGTTCTAAAAGCATCCGTCAGACAGGATTTATTGACTTGATTTTTTTATGTTTAATTTCACTATGCTTTATAAAATCCTGTGTGTACAGCACAAGTTTGATAAGTATATAAATTTTCTGCCACAGATGTATCTTCAATTACTGACGGAAAATTTGCTAAAATATTCCGAGGTAGGACAAAAGTTTGTCTCAAATTATGTGTATCAATCATCTCTGAAAATTAGTTCCTTAAGGTTATTTGTATTTTTAATTTTTGCGGTATCTCGCCTTTTGCGGTATCTCGCCATGTGACCTAATGAGCCAATGTAAATACGAGTCTGCCGTTATAATAACCTTTTAAATTCTTTTTCAAACAGAAACAATATTTTACTCTACCTTGCCCATACATAACCTTTTTAATTATATGATAATATTCTCAAGTAAGTATACATTTAGAATAACCATTCGGCTTCCAGTTTCAAATATCATTTCAGTTGGTTTTGTATCGTTAAACCCCGTTATTATGGGTTGTCCGAGTTTATTCATCTCAATACTTCAAGATCTCAAGAATTATAGCCGCCAACTTGGTACTGTCACCATTCTCGCCTTTGATAAACGATCCTGAAATAAACCACGAATTGTCCCAGTGCAGTGATATATCACACACTTCAGTATTTTAATTTAATACATAATTCTTATAGTAGATTTCTGAAAACTAGGTTAGCCGGTAATCCTAAAGATTGATACAGAGTGCATTCCTGAGGATTTCAAGCGTAAGATTAGCATTAGCATTAGCATATGCAATATGCTTTAACGCCTACCCAATTGTCGTTTGTCTACGCTCACAATGATGTCTTAAGATATATAGAATTCAATTTAAAAAATTCAAGAAAAACATTATATAAGAATTCAACCGGGTCAACCTATCCCACCTCGGACTGTCTACAAACGCAAATAAACCCATAAATTAAAGTCATTATGCGGATTTCAACAGATACTGGGATGTATTAGGTATGCGAAATCCGAATGCGTTCCAAATGTTTTGATTACACTGCAAAAATTGTGTCAGTCTTGATGACAAATTGGAATTCGTAAGGCGACGCCTAGGCCACTATTGTACTTTTCGGATATCTAATACAGGAATAACTGTCTCTGGAGCCAAATATACTCAACCTCTTGAGTTCAATGTCGATAGTGTAATTTATCCCTCGACATTCCACAGGATATCTGTTCGAGATGATAGGCTGCTCTACTCCACATTTACTATAATGTACATATTCACATTCAAATTTACGCTTGCCTCACACAAGGTATTACGAATTGAAGCTTCTTCAAGCCAAGAATCTGATACTTCAGATTACGCTAGGCTGGGCCTGGGTATCAGTATTGAAATCTGGATTCGGGTGCCAAAACGCCATAGTGCCACCAAATCTGAATGCAGCCAAAATCATTTATCCTTCTACTTGGGTTTTGCCCCTGTCACTACTGAAACAGATTATAATATCCGCTGGATTTCAGTATTTTTTCTATTTCTATTTTTACAAGACCATTGAGGCTTTCCACGTGCGGACCACAGATTACCGCACACCAAGCAATAGTCCTTCGCATCACCGCTCTGTCAAAAAAGAAAACGTGCCAATGTTTATGCTCATTTCTCCATTAGGAAACCATTGGGGAGGACAGAGGAGGAGGCGTTCAGTCGGGCATTCATTTGTCTTCCTGTAATTAATCATTTTACTTTTACATGAAATTCCATTTTTCTACAAAACCAGATGAAGGTCCAATTATTCTTGGATTTGACTTTGGCTTTGCTTATCTAAATGCTGAGAAATGTGCCAGCTAGCATCACATCAACATCACATAACCATTTGTACAAATACCACCTGATTTTTTAAAAAAGTCGTAGGTTTACAATATTATTTATACGTTTTCTTTAAAGAAATCATATGCCCTGCTGATCTTGCACTTTGCTTACTCCATGCTTGACTGCATTTTCAAATCTATTTTTATTGGAGATGACAGGTTACAGCGTTCTGGTTGGTGGCTCAGCAGATTCCGGCAACATGTGTATCGGGTTCGGGATACTTAGGATTCTGTATCTGGGAACCCAGATTGCAATTTGTAAGGGAGATGAAAGTTCCAACTTGCCCTTTCGCCCTTGTAAAAGATAGAAATAAAATTGCTTACACTTTCTCTGCAATAAATTATATATATTTTAATTTATTGCGTATCCAGCCTCGCCTTTTTGCGTTCAGCATCTTCGGAGTACATTAATTTGAAGGCAGATGTATGTATATTATACAACTAATGGAAAACTCTGACTTTATGTTGTTTGCAGGCAGCGGCAGCAGCCACATGCCGCCTCTGACGTCAATAATTGTACGATTTGATTAATATTGGTTTCACCATCAGTATCAAACACTATCAAAATTAGTCAGGTCTCTTGTATTCTCTCGCCGCAGCAGGTTTAGCATACTTCCGTCCAACCAAACCTAGAAGCTAAAAGTATTGTACAGAACAGATACCCGAAATTTTGAAGAAACACGGAAACTCTCAAGATTGTTAACTTACCTCAAATCGTGGCTAAACTGCTATAATTTGCAATAGGTTATTATTTTAACGTATAGAATATTCTCAATGACAAATTGTTTGAAGCTTATTTCATACAGTCGAATTTTCTCAATAATTCTCGACACTCTAAATTATTTTATAGCTAATAATTAGAGTAGGTAGGTAATAGTTTTTACGCTAATTCTAGAAAACCAATTTACGATTAAGGGTGCTACAGTGCACCCATACACGCAGTGTTGCGCAAATGACAGATTTGAAAGCTATAGAAATTATTAAACATACGGAATAGCTGCAAAAATTAACAAAATTTGAACGCATCAGATTTTAATAATAAAGGTATTGGCTTTAGCTTGCTTGTCCCAACGTCCCAAAATGTATCAACAGTTTCACCACTTGTATAAATAACATATGATCCCAAAAAGTCCTAGATTTTACTTCTACACAACGTATACGTTGTGTTTTTTAGAAATTATATTCCTTGCAGATCTTGCGTTTTGCTTCCGGAAGAGCATGACTGCATTTTTTATCTATTTTTACTGGAAAGGACAGGTTACAGCGTTCTGTTTTATGTTTCAGCAGATTCCGGTAACTGTGCATCGGGGATGAATTAATTTTGAACTTCTGATTTAAAATTCAACTTGCAGCGAAGGGGGTAGGCGACCTGAAAGTTGTAATTAGTCCTTGGAAAGAATGAAATTCGAGGGAACTCTTTTACTGAACGCACTACTAATACCCCGATAGGTACACCTGTCATATTTGATCCGAGGATCGAGTAAGTTTTTCCTAACTTATAACCTTAGAATTGTACTATTCAATTCCGGTGGGGTTAAGAAAAACTTACACGATTCCCCGATGGCATAGGACTGGTGTACCAATCAATATCAGCCTCTTCCCGTAGCGTAGCGATCAGACGATTTGGTATTAGGTCTCATTCATCAACATGCATGTTATTTATAATAGTTGTCCGTTGATGCTGACGCCAACAGAATATTATACAATATAATTCAAATGGTTTTCAACATTATAAACGGTTAGATGTTATACTGACGATACCGACAAAGTTAATCATTCGAAAACTGATGAGATCAATGTAAATCTTAATTCTGCGCATTAAAACCTTTGTTGCATAATACTAATACAAGAACTTACTATGTACCTTAACTTCCATTATATCTGGTCTGTATTACATAATAATAAGTATCTGTCAAGCTGAATGAATGATACGATGATGTATGTATAGAAATTTACAACTTTCACACTTTCACTAGGTATATTTTGGTTCGTTTCCAAGGACCCACTTTCCGCAACTCCTCGAGACTCAAAGACAAAGTCACCCAAGTATATACACATGTCTCAAGTGTTGGGTTATGAGCCCATTTAACCAAGCTCCCATTTTATTTATGACACTTTTATTAGTTGTACACACATATTTTACTTTCTTGGCGAGCATCACTCCTTATAGACGGCATTCAGGGCGTACAGATAGATAGCATCATTCTAAAGGTGGGCCAGAATTCACGACAATTCATAGTGTCATAAAATAACATAGTATCATCCCGTAATTATCATAATTAATCCAATCAGACCAGATGGTATGAACAAAACACTCTTTTGCATTGTTCATTGCATTGTTGGAATTTAGAATTCTGCGTTGAAATCTGTGCTAAGCATTTTTGCATATGAACTGGTCCGCTATGAATCTTCGTGCTACGTTCCAAGTTCCAACTCCTAGTGCCCTAGTCATCTAAACGTACTTGTTCTACAAAACGCATATGATAGATATAGCGGCTGATGTAGATACCTCTGCATTTTTTTTTCTTACAAAAACGTACGTATGTTTTATTACCCTCGTCTCGTCTCATTTAGTGACACAGTAGACACCCACTTCGTGTGTCCCAACTCCCAAGTACAGCTATCCTAGTCATACAATGTATATACACGTATATACCACCTATTTATAGATATGCAGTGCAAATCGCTATGCATGCGCAATTCTTAGGTTGAAACTATTCAATTTATAATCATTAGGGTTTATTAAAGTGAATTAGGTTAGAATTGATAGCTTTAATTTACAACTTTTTATTCATTTGTGCTTGTGGTATGTATATTTACTTTGTAAGTGTATTCGTATTTGTATTTACACTAATTAAGTAAAATAATTAATAAAGTCATAAGTATCTTAATATAAGTAAGTATATATATACAAACGTGTGGTAGAGTAGCGGAGGGAAAAGGTTCGGGGTATCCAGATGATCTAACAGTCAAAGGTATAAAATACATTCTAAAAGTCTAGTACAGTAAATAGTAATTTGCTATTTCTAAGAAAATCAGACATTCATGACTAATTGAGTAATAATTGCAAACATGCATTCTAGATACAGGAGAGGTTGAAATAAGCTTTTAGGGTTCCACAGGTATCTCGTGATCAATCTATTAGGATAAAATGACTTGGGACTATTTGAGAATCGAACAATTCGGCACGAATAATTCCTCAGTGTAAATTGGCGAAAATTCGACCTGTAAATCTGTAAATCGATATGATACCGAATTACCCGAATCTCAATTGACCCCAAGTTCCCCGTATTATGTTGGACCTGATAGGCCCTGACGTTTTTTCCGAGTTTATTCGGATGAAGATAGGTCTGAATTTGAGTCCGTTTCGTCAGAGTCCTTCCGAATCAGATTTTGGAACGAAAACTCCTCCGACTTGGCCTTTTGAATAGCTTCAGGGTCTTTGAGAAAGTGCACGCAGATTCGTTGGTAACCATTGAAGTCCACAACTCCCAAACCTGTCCAAACAAAAGAATGAAATATATGTAAAGATATATGTTGTTCCTGTGTCTTTATCCCAGATGTGTCCATCATCTCTCCTGACAAAACAAACGAGCGTCATTCAAACAGACGCTATTTTTCTTTAAAGATGCTTTAGATCCCTGAGCATAAACGCCGAGAAAAAGCTTTGTTAACTTTCATTTCAGGTTAAGGTTAAAATATTCCGTCGCGTAATTTACATGATCCATCTGGTATCGATTTCAGTTTTAGACGTTATAGTACAGAGGTAGAAATTCCTGAGCGTAAGCCATGCTGATTTTTTACTATTGTTCTCTGGCACTTGATACCCTTGAACCAAAAAAAATACACGTGAGCTAAAACGCTAAGACTAATAGATGGGGAGCTTACCGTGTCGATCATTTGCCTTGATCCATCTCGCCAGCTCAGCCGTGTCATACTCCTGTCCCATTCTGGCAAAGATCAGAGGGATGAGGCGGGTTTCGAGCACTTGGTAGCGTCCCTTGGTCTTGTCCGTGGTGGATGTACGGCGGAAAATATTCCGCATAACTGGAAATAAATTCAGCTAGTTTTAATGCAAATTAGTGTAAAATTCAAACGATTTCTGCTAAATCGATATTGGCGAAATCAATATTGGCGAAACCACAAAAACTGTTAATGTTTGCGAATAAACATATTTCGAACAATTACGGGCTAATTCGATGGAGACTTACCATTGTACATGTCATCATCATCGTCAATCAAGTCCTCTGTACAGGAAGCTCGGCGTGAGTACTGATCACCGAAGCTTGGGGTCTCGCTGCTTCGTCGAATTGCTCGTTTTGCCCCCAAGAAATGATTGAAAACCAAATTGTTCTTCTCTTCAAATTCCCGAAGTCTTGTGGGGAAAAGTGTGACTTTTCGGTCACTTTCCTAGAATTAAATAAATAAACAGGAAAAATAATTAAATTTCAAAATATAGGCCACATCAAATTTTTGGAAAATTTTGCCAAACTTATCATTTAAGAAGTAATTGAGAATTTAACTTCGAGGGTGCGTAAAAACTTAAGATTACTTGTTCGGGAAATTTTGAACGGAATTAAAATTCAATATTTTCGGAGCTTAGCAAAATTTTGTAAAAATTCTTGTAAGTTGTATTAAAATGTTTGTCAAACCCTTTGGTATACCAAATCGTCGACAAAGTCTTCGTGCATTTCAACAGACATGTCTGCGCTTGTGTATTTGAAACAATAAAGTTAAATCTGAAATAATGTGACCACTCTCACTGTTACTTGATTATTTATTGCGTTAATATTCGAAAGTCTTTATTTTCAAGCAAATTTAAATTTGAAAATTTTAGATCTTCAAATAGGTAATCTATTCGACCAGTGGCACTCTGCAAACTGAGTACTGAACGGTGATTTCCCGGTCCTTTTTATACTTTATGAACAAAACGGAGGAAATAGTTGTGCAATTTTTTTTTATTTTCGCGAATGTTAGCCATCCGAGAGCGTGTCTCTCATCTCAAGCCCATGCTCCTTAGGGTAGGGTGGTCGTGGTATGGCATCGCATTATGGGATAAAGCCCGGGTTCTTTGTGAAAAAAAAAACACACTCCGGCTATATGCTAGATCCTATTTATCACCATGTCCCTCTTATACCTACATAGCATTGTCTGTATCTCTTTGTACAAAGTCGTACAAGTACAAGCTTAATCTTTCAGCTGACGCCAATATGTATTGTGTGAAAAAAAAAAGTTTTATAATTTTTTTGTGTGTCTCGCTCGGGCAAAGCAAATAGAATTAAAAAATACAACGAATTCAAGATTCAAAGATTCAAAGGAGAGGAAAAGTGCCAAATATACTTGCGAGACACTGGATTTAAAAAGAAAAATCGGTTTTAACGGAGTCTATCTGTTCCAACTATCATCGTACCGCATCATCGAGTCTCCCGAGGCTTAATATCTCAATCCAGAGAGTCTGAAGCCACGGATTAAGTATTAAGTCCCGGGTATGCCGTAGCATTTTGTCAAATCGAATATCGAATATCGGGCACATTATAAAATTATACCTATAAACTATGCCCAGCCTTGTATCGACAAGACAGCGCCCGAACTCATGACATATTGTCTGAACCTTAAGCATTGGAATCGAATATCGCATTTTCAACAGATTATAATTGTCCATAGTCCAAGGCGACACATTACCGGCAAAAACACACGCGTTGCATATTGCATTTTCTTAGATCTGCTTTTTATACAAAAACACAGAGACATTTCAAACCTTTGAGCTTTGAACTGTACGGTAAACACCAGAATAATTCCTGTTTCCGGTGAAAATACAGAAATTATGGAACTGCACGACGAACCTTGGAGGGGCATTAGCATTTAGCATTAAACTAAATATTATTAAACAAACTTGACATTAATAACCGACCAGCATCGGGCATTTGGTGGAAATTTACGGATCCGGTGGTGCTGAAGGGTTATGCAGAGAAAATACTTATGGTAATAGTGACCTGCTGGCTTTGGGCAAGTCTGTTCAGTCTGCTACGGGAGTGTCTGTTTTGATCATTTTAGCAAATTTCGCGACCGTCGTAGGTCCGAAGCATACTGAGATACCAGATTGCGAGCACCGAATTTTAACAGTGCGAATCACGAGTTTTCCCTTATCCAAATGATGCCATTATATGTATTACACAACAGTAAATTTTAATGCACCTATCATCGCATGTTTTCGAGTGGGAAGAAACATGCCGTCGATCGGTCTATAATAATACTGAGATGATCATGAACTTGGTTTTAGAATTGAAATGAAGTGAATTCGTTCATAAAACATGTTTTTATGACTGTCGGGTTCTAGTACTTACACATGGATTTTTCAATTTTTCAGTTTGTTTTTCTGAGTAAATAAAAATATAAATAGATGCCCATAAGTCTATTCTTAGCTTATCCAGGACTGGATCAGAGATGTCATACGTAATCATGCACCACAAACTACCTGTCATAATCATAGTAAGTCGTCTGAGTGGTTGCCAGATGTCAAGCTCAAGGTTGGAATCTATTGGATCTTTCTTGAACGCGTCGAGTTCTGGATTTGAATCAGATATCAACGTCTGCGTCATTTTTTATCACTGAGAATCTGACAGTGGAACATTTGCTAATTTTCATAATTTTGATTCTAAGGCAATTCGGCGAGAAATATTCGCCACATTTAATCTGATATTTATTCTCTAGGTTTTTGATTGAGTTCACGTAAAAAATTGGTACGTTTCCCCACTAATTAATCACACAAACTATAAAATATGAGGTGATTAATGCCAAATTATCGATGACCACAAAAATCGAACTTCGAACATGTGAATGCTCCAGACGCATCAAACGGTAGTCAGTGGCCTGCTTTACTGATCGTTTCGTACAAACCACGACCCGGATCTCCTAACAGGTAACACTCTGATTTTCGCCTAAATTCCGCCGAACTATCAGTGCACAAAGTTTGCACTTCAGTTCAGACTACACCACCGCTTCAGCAAAAGCCACGACATATAGTCCATCTTGGAACCAATTATACACGATTCTATTATGAGCCAAAGTCAAAGTCAAAAGTCAAAGTCGCCTTTTTAAAAGGCGGGCAGGAGTGTACATACACCACCGTAATAAAACTTGGACTTCCATTAAAAACTAAATCTGACTTGATTTCAGCCTGACACTCGGGTGCGTGGGTGTTTTTTATAATCCTACATAGGTGTACGTGAGGTACCCATTACTATCCGCTATCCACGGTTTCTTACTGCAGTACTGTAGTACCTACCAATGTAGATACGTAAACTGCGTAGCTTCCTGGGCTGGGCGTACAGATTTCTCCAAAAATAAATTTATTGCTTGACATTGACATTTATCGTTGGTTAAATTAGAAGCCCGGACCCTATCTAACAACCGCTCAACCACGCTAATTGCTATGTACCTACTAAGACTAACAAAATATTTATGATGGTTTGATTTGGTAATAGGGATTAGGGCAGGAGTGCATAAAGCATCCAGCTAGACATTTATTTATGCAAAAGTCTAATTTTTGGCGTCATGTGTGACATACGATTAGCCGTCTGACATTCAACATCTTTGGTCACAGGAGATCAAATTGCAGGCTCTTGTTGTACGTATTGACGTACATGTAATATTCTGGAACAAATAAATCTATTAGTTACAGTTCCAACGTTCTAAGCTCTAAACAGGTTGGGCATCAGTAACATGCTAGGACAGCTGTCTAGTGTCATACGAGTTATTTCCCATCGTAAATCAACCTTCGGGACAATTCTGTAGAAAAGCACAAATAACAATAACAATACAAAGAAAATGCACGAGTCAGATTAGCGTAGTAAACTATTATTAGTAGTTTTGCACACACAAAACGCAGATTAATTTTTTAAAAAGTATTTTGGGTTTCTGTAAAATTCCCACGCTAAAAGATTTCAGGTGCAGATTTAATTACATACACGAAATTCGCAGTACATATATATGTCCAGGTCGAATTGGTATTAGCCTAATAATATGCTATTAATAGCAAAGGAAAACGCAGATCGATTTTTTTGCGCGTTTTGAATTTCTGAAAAAATCTCAATAAGATTTTATCTACTATTAAAGATGTCTTTTGTAATTCGATGAAAAGGAAAAGCAAGCTGCCTTCGTCAGACATAATACGAGCATAATAAGGTATTCAATATGTTAATGCCGACTGAAAGATAACATAATAACGTAATAATAATTAATAAATTTTTCAAAAACGCAGATTTTGTTGACTAAATGCTTGGAATTCGAATGAAAATGTCCAACGCCCTAAAGAATTCGTTTGAGTTGAAAATGTCCAATTCTTCTGTGATCCCGATTTGATGACATGGAATTCGCAGGACCTGTAACCTACGAAATCCCTTGTGTAGGCCGAGACTGTGAGAAATGTGTCTCGCCTATCGCCATTCAGGAAAAGACCTCATTTGTGGTGTAATTCGGCATTTATTCCACCCAAAAACCCCCATCAACTCAATGGGGCTAAATAAGATTTAATGTGTTTAGAATTCATTTTAATGAGAACACGAACACAATGCTACACGGATTTCGGGCCTACGTCACTCCACACAAAATTGCGGAAGAGCTTCAGAGATCCAGCTTAACTACTGGCATGGTATTTAGCATGACGTTCGGAGGAGCAGATTGAGGTTGATTTTTTTCTGTAATATTTTCTATTTTTTGTCACTTTTTTTTTCCTTAAGCTCCTGAGCCCGGGCGTCAATTCAGTGAATCAAAGTCGACCTAGTGAAAGATGCTATAGGGCATTAGGATTAGTAGGAACCCAGTAGTAACATTTCGGCGTGTTAAAAATACGAATATTATGGAATACTTAACGGTCATGTAACCCAAACTAAAAAGAATCTGTTACACATGTTATGTAGATACAACGACCACACACAATTGAAAATTGGGGTGAAAGTAGCAAAGACGAATGGTTAATGTCTTCCAGCGGTGACGGTGACTTCCTAGTCATGTAAAATGTTGACTCTGTGTATTTATACAAGGGGACACCCATCTGGCCATCGTTTGTCATTCCGGGTGTGACTCTCTGATCATAGGACGATTTGTAACTCCTCGCGTATTGTCAACCTCTCACCCACCAAAAAAAAACATGTTTTAGTTATTTTTTGTGGCAAAAGGGGATTTGCGTTTTTACGAAATAAACTTGGTTCATGTCAATATAAGTAGAAGTCCATAAGGAACAGTTTGTTGAACCCGACGGAGTTATTTATATGTATTTTGATCGTGTGCAGATTTATTTTCAGGATTTATAATTGGTAAAATTAGACGGTGAAAGTAGCCATAAGGCATATGAGCAGGAGCAGGAGAAAGCTCCATGTATGGAAATACAAGCAATGCAACCGAAAGGTTGTTTGTTACTAGTACATTCCGTGTCGTGTACATTTCATGCTTATCTCACGACTTTTCGAATAAATATAGCACACAGGCTTTTGCAAGACCATATCCGACCATAAATCTGAGCTTGTCAACTGCCATGGTTTTTAAGGTTATTTTTCAAAATAAACTAGGTCAACATTAATGAAACAGATAGTTTGGTTAGTGCTCATCCGAATAGCAATTTAATGGATGGAGAGATGTTACGGCGGCAGCTCAAGGTGAGGGTCGTGGATGACTTGACTGTGTAGCGAATGTATAATATAAAGCTTTTAAAATTGCGAGATGGTGTTTCAAGATAATGCGGACACATCACCATACCACGGAGGAGCCAGTTGTTCCTCAGCCGTCTCCGCCGAAAGGTCAATGGGAAACGAAGTGGCTGCTACAGGGAATGACATTCCATTGTTTTTTCTATACAATATCCAACCGACATTTCGAGTCTTGTACCCATTTCCTGACTTATCTTATCCGCGCGTAGGTTTTATACATACATATTGTACCAAAGATTTTTCAGTACTTATTATCGGTATACATGTTACGGTTCGGGTATAATCTTGGTTCTGTTATAACCGAACCGGTTCGTATTTAATATTAAATGCGACTTTTGCCAATTAAATTCCATTAGTCAAGCTAATCAAAATTCGGTAATTATGGAATCTGGACAAGAATTTAGCGCTCTTTCTAATAGTGCACTCGTAAACATTGCTAACCTGCTGCAGCATTCTCAAATTACCCATTAATTGGAAGCGCTCTAAGACGGGTCAGAGTCATTTAACGTTTTCAGAAGGAAAAAATATTCTGAGC
>JAQFYT010001272.1:0-17401 GCA_034694925.1 Ceratophysella denticulata
TAGTGTGTTGGAGACCAGTCGGTTCCCGACGTCAGGGGTCAATAAAAACCACATTGCCCAAGACCCTGGAAAACTTTATTGGACGTATCCTCATCCCTACACGTGATTTAGTTGAGGAGGCGTAGATGCACAAACATAGATAGCCAGATACACACCTAAAGTACAATTTTATGTAAGTAAATGTAAATGAAAATGAGTAATGGTTGGTAAAAGAAGCACGGATCTGAGTCCATGTCGTGGTTGTGGGGTGTGCATTTTTCTGACACTTTGCATACTCTGAATCGGAATCCTCTGAACCGGCTGTTCAACGTAGTTTATGCATGGCCGGCCTTCCGACGCCATTACTCTTTACACCTATGGAGAAGTACCCTTAATTGGATGTCGATATCAGGTATTGATTGGGCTTTTCGGATTAGGATTATTTAGGATTAGGACCGTTGAATAAGACGCGATGACTATGTTATGCTATGGGGTCGCGGTCGTCTCATAGTCATAAATTCCACCCCTTCAGTTTCATTCATTTTTCATTCAAAAAAATTCATATGCTAAAATCCCATGCCAAACCATTTACACCCCTTGCCTTGCCAAAGGCAGGTTGGCTTAGGTTTTCTGAAAGAGCCAGGGTTGCATGCACACTGCACAGCAGCGCTGCGAACAAAAATTCAAAGATTATGGAATGCGTGTCACCATGCCCTAGTAATAATGCATCTGATAGCTACCGAGAAACTTTACTTAATTTAAGTTTAATTTAATTATAATTGATGTGAGAGTACTAATGCTGCGTGTGGTCAAAGTCACTCAAACCAAACCCAGTTTACAAGAACCTAAACTGACTTTGCGGAGCCTGACAACAATAGCCCACCACTGCGCCTAAACCTAAAAGCTAAAGTTTGACTGTCAAAAAAGACCAAATTGTACTGGGACTTCTATAATTATTGCTTATACTTGGTCTCTAATATAAATTCTAATTGCTAAAACTTAGTGGTCTGATTTTAAAAACAAAACTCGATTTCTGATCGGTATGTATTATAGCAGAATTATATGTACATCAATTTAACGTTCCAATATCCGTTTCGGTAAATCTTAAACTCTGCGTCTGTACAAGAAGGTTTAAGCTCGTAAAACGATAAAAAAGTCGCTATTATAAAACAACCAGCAACCACTAAGCTTTGAAAATTAATTTTTAAGTGAAACCTAAACTAAGTATTATAGAGTACACAAGAGCGAACGCGAAGGCAAAGGTAAGAAATGGAAAATTACTGAATGAGAAAGACTACAAAAACCACAAAATAGATCCATTTAATTATGCAAAAATCATTTATTTCCCTCAAATCTATATTGCAATAAATTATTCTACTGAAATTTTAAATTCGAAATATGTATCTATTCGAAATACGAAATAGGGAAGATATTTCACAACCCTGAATTACCGACGGGCGGCGCCAGGAACCCTTCTTGCCTTTTTTGCCTCGTCCAGTCGCCTAGTGTATTTAGCATGGACACTGCCAAATGCATGAAACCAGACGCAGACCTTTCTCCACTGTCAACCCCGCCAAGCCACATACCCAGTCACCCAACGCTAGATTCAATGGCTTGCCGTATTCAAGCATAGGGCATGCGGCACAGAGAGTTACATGTATTTAACTCACGCACTCGTATTTCAGCCCCGGCACATGCAAACCCCTGCTGTTCACATGGCCGCACCTCAGCATTAGGATTGGCCGAAATTTCTTTGCATACCCGAATCATTCCTGGGCTGAGCCCAGCCAGATAGCGAGCAATACCAACCGTATATGTTATTATGTGAGTTTTGTATTTACCAGTAGAATTAATACGGCATGTTGCCTTCGTTAGAGTCTCCGTATACTCTGCACGGGGTGGAAGCGAGACGCAAAAGCTATACTCCGGGTGCAGAGCTTTTCCCGGCCTCAGTCTGCTGGTAGCTTTTGAGGGGTGGGGTTGTGCAGTTGGATTGCTCCTGCCGTGCCGAATTGAACGAGTATTGCTTATTGCTTATAGCATTAGCACGTGGTGGATTTAAAATACAAGTGTATACTTAGTGACATAATCCGTTGAGCACTTTGACCCGGACCCTGACCTTTAGTTCCGTCCAGTGTGGATTATTTATCATTTTGTGTCTTGGATAAACTTTACGTCCGTGCAAGTGCCATGGGGCTGGAACAATAGGGACTTCAACATATTACATACAGTTTCTAATTTGACCCAAGGAAAACAGACAACGGATAGGATGGGGTTTTCATTATTCTCGGGTTTGATCCTCGTTCTTCTGTTTGGGTCACTTCTCGCTGCACCTACTACTCCTGCAGCTCAGACCCTGGATCAGTTCATACAAGTCGGTAAGTTAAGTTTCAAGTTTTAAATATTTCGAATATTTTGATACTTTTTATCCTAGATATTCAATTCCATATGTCAGGCATTCGGCATTTGGCATTAGATATTAGAACATGTCAGGCAACAGGTTTTGAGATTAATTTAATATTAATAGATTTCCGGTGTAATCTGGGTTCCTCGCCGGCAGCCCGCGGATTTCTGATTACAGATTATTGTTTTTTTTTCTAAATTCGGGCATCTGGGTTTGACGGTTCGATGTTTGATGAATGAAGATAATGAGAGATTCGATTGGCTTTTAAAATTGAATATCGAGGCACAAAGCCATTTCGCATATAATTCTCATCTTTCAACGTGAATTTTAGCAGCAACTGTCACTGTCAACTGTCAACCATGGAATAGGACATTAGCCATTAGCGGCATATTTGTTTGTCGATGCTGAGACTGCTATCTGCTTTTAATGCGTCTCACAAAGTTGTAAAATTACAAACTATGAGAGACACAGGGCACGGCTCCGACAAATCTGATAATATGAGATTTGACGAAATAATGAGATGTCGAGGCATATACCTAAGTTGTTTTTCGTAGTTTGGTTAGGTAAGTAAGTCCTTTTTCCAATCAGGCAGGCGTCCAAGGCACATTTGGCATTTTTCGGTAATTCCTAACTAGTTTCCAAAAAACAGAATTTGTGACATTTGGCTTCGGTCAGTCATTCTTTCTTTTGAGAGATGAGAGATCTATGTATGTTTCTAACATCTGTTTCAGTTTCCGTTTCCATTCCGCATTCCACCAGCTTCTTGGCTTGAAACGGTAAACGCGGACTGTTGAAAAAGGCGCACAGGGTGTTTAAGGAAAGGAAGTACTTAGTAATGACCGTTTCCCGGTTTCAAGTGCCTGCGCTGTACTAGGGTCATAGTGTCATTGGTG
Organism: Ceratophysella denticulata; assembly: GCA_034694925.1. Lineage (NCBI taxonomy): Eukaryota > Metazoa > Arthropoda > Collembola > Poduromorpha > Hypogastruridae > Ceratophysella > Ceratophysella denticulata. The sequence goes on from JAQFYT010001272.1 coordinate 3,277, forward strand.
CTCAACACTCACATCAATTACAAATTAGGATGCAGACGACGACGGGTCGAATTAGAAATTGAAATTAGGTTTTAAGTGTCCGACTCAGAGTGCCTTACTGCCTAAATCCACCTCCACCGGAAATTGGATTTTGGCAATCTATTGCCTTGCTCCTTGCTCTACTTTTAGAATCTGAAGCAAGAAGCGACAGATTTTCTAACTTACATCTTAAATGTAAGCAGGAAGTGCAATATGGGATCAGAGATAATTTTTTTTCCAGTCAGATAAGTAACTACAGTTACAGTAAGGGAAAACAGTATGCGAAGTGCAAGGCAAGGGTAACGGTAACACTGTTTTGCAGTAAATAGTAAACCCAATCGAAGATTTAAATGTTTTTTTGTGGATCGATTCGCTTCGTATAGCTAGGCTGTATTAGCTTGGCTCAAAAAAGCTTTTTTGAATCTTGAACTTTATCTCCTTTCACTCAACTTTAACCCTATTTTATGGGTTATGGGACGGATAGACTCAAGTAAATCCTCTTAATTGTTGAAGACGCTCAGTCAGACCCACAAATCCTTCCAGCTTAGTTACTGGAACCTATACTTCCTAGGTATTAAGTAGTATTAAGCATTAGTCTATTTTCAAGTTTTTATACACTCTTTTTGATAGTATTATTATTATTTTGGTGGAATGGGAGGGAAGGGGGAATAGGGCAAAAAGCCCATCTGGTTTAATCTTTTGTTATTGGTACTGACATGACATGGCACTGGTATCTATCTACTATGGCATGGTATGGCATGGCAAATGGCAAGACAGTCACAGTATCGATAATCTGTAGAAGACAGACTTCACTAGTTAAACGATATATAAAATAACCCTATACAGAATTCTTATTTTCTTCATTTTCAAACAATCTTTCTTGAATCTTGATGGTTTGGTTTTCTTCGCTACCGTCTTGGGTTACTTTTCCTTTCTGGAGATCTGGGGTATTCGTCCAGGCAAGGCGTTTGCCGTATGGAACTTTTCCTTATTCTACTTACTATGACCTGTTGTGCCTGTTCTAAAATTTCAAAGGAGAGTCTCGGGTCTCTCCAAACCAAATGGTTGCAGCGGTATTCAATCTTCAATCCTGAGCTAGGGTTACATTACATTTAAGTGGAGTGAACTGGGATAGGATATGAGGATTGAATTTCATTAGCAGATTGTTTTGAGTCTTGCTTACAATTGGCAATTGTGGGAACAATAGAAGAGTAGGAAGTTTATTGTACTTTAGTGAATTGAAAAGCAAGCGTTTGAGAGTCTTTTCTCCAGAGAGCTTCCTTCCTTACAGGAAAAGGCAGCTCAAATTCAATTCGTAAGTAAGTAGTTATTACGTTTAAGTTTAAAGGAGCTAAAGACCTCAGTTGCCAGTTCTTGAATCTTGAATCGAGTCATTTTCGTGGAAACGATCGATAGTTACTAATTATACCAAACCAAGTAAATATAACTATAAACAGATTGGCAATTGACAGTTAATAGTCTTAGCTGATACTTACAGCGAAATTGCAGAATACAAGATGCAATGTGTTTAATGTTTAATATGATAATTTAATTATAATGTACAAAGCCACGACATTAGTGTTTTTAGAATTCCTAGTAAGGAAAGAAGTTAAGTAAATATATTTAAGGTTTGTTTAAAGTGTTAGTTCCTTTTTGTATTCTTAAACTTAAACATTATGTAACGTAAGTGCGATGACGATACTGTTAATAGCGCTGTGCTTGTGCATTGTGCTGTTAGCATCTTATATAATAATGACGTGCATGTATCTGCGAACTCACTGTATCTGTGTGAGTCGGGTTCAAAATCCAATGACGGGTTGAAGTAAGGAAACCGATTGGTCAATTCTTAGAATTCAAATTCTTTGATATTTTCAGGGTATTTTCAAGACGTAAACATAAACAACTACAGGCAACAGGCCACAACGCGACGGGCCATGGTTGCCATGGCCACACAGGCTAGTTTCATATAAGCTCATACCATTCATCCAGCAACTTATCTATTGAGTCTTGAACTTATCGATTATTTATTATTTTCCTATTACTTACAGTATTAGCTATTACTGCCATATACTGCGGTAGATTGCATGATAAGTACGTAATTAGATTTAAAAATTGTTTCTTCGTCTCGATCGCTGCTCTCGACGTGAGAAGAAAATTGTCCCCAGATGAATATTGAGGGTTGAGGATTAGCTTTACTGGTTGAATGTTGAATGAAGATCTTGCGTGAAGACTTTGTTGGGTTGCCTTGCATGTTGCACCTGTGATTTCTTCAAGTTTGTCGGCAAGTTTGTAGTTTTGAAACTTCGGAACAAAGAGAATGATTAGATTCGCATCTTGAAGAGGGTGATGAGCCCAAGGCCAGCAGAGTACATACGTTAACATAATACCAATAAGAAGAAAACGAAAAATCTTCAGGTCCAGACGCAGAGACCAGAAGGAAACAACATTCCTTTCCAATTAAGTAGAAATGGCAGGTAGTGTGATGTGAGTGGAGAGATTTTTATGAAGTCACTCAATTAAAGAATGTGAAACTGCAGGAAAAACAAGAAACAGTTCATAGGATACCTACGCATATACAAAAAAATCTTTTAAGACGAAAGCCGAATTTTAAGGAATTTGAAGATGAAGTTGCCTTCAGACTTCATCTTCCTGAGATTTAGCCTTAGAGTCTTAGCTGTGTAGGATGTATGTAGGTATAGCTTAGCCTCTTTTATTGACGTGGACGTGAGGCGGGCAGTTTTCACCGAAATTCGTGTATGTTTGTAATGTACTCGTTTATAGAACAGATTGGCGTAAGAGCCTGATTATGTGTTTTGGCCAGGAGCCCGGGTCTTCTCTGTTTTTCGCTGAACCTTGTTCGGTTTTCACAGTTCAAATTCAGAGTAAGTAAGTATTGCGAATCTTGAGATTCTGACGTCTTATTAGGTTTTAGGTTCTCTGTATATAGGTTATTATACATAGGCGCCATGCATTGACTGACTGAAATGAGTCAACTGGGAGTTTGAGTTTGGCAAGCCGGGTTTTCTTAGGATTTTTTAATGAGCTGGTGGGTTGGTTAAATTAGAATGTTGAGTTTGTTGCTAGTTTACTTCTGTTTCTATTTATTTTTGTACGTAATGCGAAATACCAAGTTTCCATTTAACTTTACTCTTACTCGTGGTAAAAGCTAGATTATTATCTGAATGCATCAAAACAGCAACGCCAGTGAGGATTTAGTACCTGTGATGCGTACCATACCGCTTACTAAAGAATTGTCGATGTCGATATGTCGCGTTTGTACCGGTACCGGTCAGAGCTACCTGGAATATCATACAACAATACACATGTTTATGTTTATTGCCATTTTAGGTCGAAAATAAGCATTTTTTATTGTTTATGATGAGTTTAGCAAAGCGTGCGTTGCAGACCCCGATTCTATACTATTTTGCGTTCAGGTTTCAAAAATATGGTGGGTTTTCGTTTAGATGTTAGATGTTCTGTTCAATTTGGGGACGTTCTGTTCTATGTTGTGTTAAGTTAAGTTTGGAAAGGTTGGCAGGTCTGTTATTGTGATTAGACATCGCCACCCAAGGCAGGCCAAGATTTTAGTCAAGGACTGGTGCTGGGCCTGCCTTGGAACTGGAACGACGTGGGATGAGTTGAAAGTTTTAGGGTGAATTACAGAAATAAAGATTGTGTAAACAAAGTAATTTTTGAACGTAGATTTTCTCTGCTAGCTAGTTCATAGTTTTGACTCATTTGAGTCCCACATATGGTACCATAGACAAACTTTTCTCTGTGATTTGTCTTAATACCCACTAATGCTCTCGTCGCGTCGGGCCAGCTTAGTTGGTGCCTTTCCCCGGGATATTATTTGGGATTTCGGGATTTTGGTGATATCCTGTGACCTCAGGATCACATACGTTTTCATAACCTAACATAAGCTCATTGTAATGACAATGCCAGGAAAACATGCGATCCCGATCGCGCACCAGCTTAGTTCTATGCTGTATGCCAGGGATTTTGGGAGTCAGGCCAGAGCCAGACCAGAGGTTATTCGGGTATTACATTTGAACATACGAGATAGAGATGGGATCTTGGGCTGGAGTTGGATGAATGAACTGAAAACATAAAGCGTGTTCTTTATTCAGTCGAAGTCGAGATTCGAGATTGTTGAAATTATTACATGTTCTATGCACTCCTTGGCTTTCAAGGCTCTAGTCAAGTCAAAGATGTTTTGGGGATTGGGAAAAAAGAAAAGCACATCTGTAATGTGTAAAAGTTATCACTTTGTATATCATTTGAGTTTTTGGTGGGCTTGGTTTGTCTTCTTTCTGTGGCTCCAGGCGTCGGAGCTATTAGTTGTAATATTGTTTTGCAAAACCACAGCAGGTCTGTTATGAGATGAGTTTTCTGTGTGTTCGGCTTCTGTTGACTGCCAGCAGTTCGTGCTAATGGAGCTCATAGAGTATTCATGGCTTAATAGAGTCTACCTGTTCTTCATTCTCAATTGTTCATCTGCATACTGCATGGTTGTTGAGTGTATTTCGTATTTCATTAATGTTATATGTATACGAACCTTGTCTAACCTGAACAGAATCGCTGAATCTCGGTAAATATGATTTCATCGTAGGTACAGTGGTTTCGTTATGTGCGATCAGAGCCTGAAGGTGTGTTTTTTCTAATTCGTGTTATTTTATAGGTTAGGTTAGGTTTTAGGCTTCAAATTTGACTGAAAAACGTTATTAACTTAACCGTACACGAATTAGGCAAGAAAATCGCGCTTTAAAGCTCTAATCTCGCACGTGTACGTAACCAGTTTATAGATACGAATTTAGTATTTCATTGTATAAGCATCTGAGAATCTGTGGATCCATGATTTCCGGTGAATTTCGGATTTGCATAACGTCTTAATTTCACGATTAGCGGTGACGTGAGACATGACCCCATTTCAATTACGTTTTTGGCTCCAGGAGATAACTGAATTGAAAGCCATATTTGCCCTTAATTCGTAATATCGCTAATCTTTTAAGGCTCCGGCTCCAGACCAGGTCCAGTTTGAGGAACTTAATTGAAAACGTAGAATGACGGTGACGGGCCGGTACCATGTAACTAACATGAGTTTACCTAGTGGTTAATGGTTACGGTTATGATAATTGCTAGTCGGTCTGGAGTCAGAGTCTTCTCTGAATATTCCTATTTTTGTCTCAGGGTTTATGCTTTGAAGAAGTAGATTTTTTTTCTTGGTGACGAGATAAGAATAGTTGGGAAAATGATGGGTCTGGATGATAATGGAAGGGTTAAGCGTCAGCCAGCGGGGTTGAATTTGTAGAATAAGAAGGAAGTAGGACCCTTTGACATCCTCGTCTTCTATGAGGCTTAAGATTATTTTTATCATCTTTATCTACGTAAGTCTCTTGAATTGGAATAAACAGTTTTTTGTGGGATGCTGGAGTCTTACATGAATTTAATTTAAGGTTCCAATCCAGGTTGTAAAAAGGTGCAAATACACCGGTTTGCGCACCTGGGTTAGCTTAAAGTGCTCGGAATTTTAGGTACCTAATTCCATGGCCTAATTTCACGAAAATAATTAATTGAATTTGTTACCACTGGACGACGGACACGTGTTGACTTATGCAAGAATTACGAGAGGTTGTCGTTGTCAGTAGCGTCTGTAATTTAGGCATATGATTTCTGGTGCAAGGACTTTTCGGTAGACTGTCCATATTTGGGCGTAATAGGAGTTAGAGATATCTTTGCCGAGATGTAATTGTAAGTATTTAACTGCAGAATAAGTACATAGAATGAGGATGGATGCTTTAATTACGTAGCCTTGTGAATGGTGAGTGTTTATTACTACGCCCAGCACTAATCTGAATCTGTGCTTTGCTGACCAACGGGTCTGGAGCGTGAAGCGTATGAGCATTGGGTAACATTAAGAAAATGAGCCTAATGCTCTCAAATTGAATATAATCTCTTCTGGAGTTTATTATTTTCGAGTGTAGAATAGAAGGCGTCTCGCGTATGCTTATTGTATTACAAGGATTTTAGTTAGACTTTGAAGATTTGAAGTGGACTTGATGGTTTGGATTTGGTTTTTGGGTTTACGGTGGTTTGGTTTTTGCTGGAGGATTATGGAATTTGATGCGCACTTCAAGCCTGGAGTCCTCCTGGGTCGGTCGTGGCATGGTACTAGTCTGGTGGTACTTGCTATTCAGCATTCGAACATTGTCAGAATTTTTCTGAAAAGGAACCCAACTGTTGTCGGGGTGTTAATAATTTCCAACTTGTAAGCGTAGGCTATGAACTATGAAGTAAAACTGCATTGAATTTTTGGTTTGAAATGTAGAAGGCGTAGTTTTCTCCTGGCGAAGATACTTGACTTTTTTTTTTAAACAGAGACCCCATGCCTTCTATGTGTGTAATGGTTTTGGGTTTACAATAGGGGCAAAGGGTCTGAGAAGGGTCTTTTGGGGCACTGTACTGCATCTAAAGCGAGAGTCAAGAAGTCTATAAGAAGAATATGGTTGTTTGACTTTTAACTAACCAACATGAGCATCATGCTTGAGGCTAGACTAGTTTCTGGTCATTTCGTGTCGGGTAATTATCGGGTAAAACAACGATTTGACCAGATACGGGTAGATATACGACATTTTGAATTAAGTACATTAGTTCGATTTGATCGCAAAAGCTCGAGTCAGTCAGAATCAACTTGATAAAATGCATGTTTTGCGATTTAGCACGTTGCATTCTTCGTTATACAGATTCTATTAGGAGTTTTCTATCGTAGCATGGTCGTAGCAGTGAAGTTCCTAGAGAATTTTTCAAAATTCATGCTTTTTTGCACGGTTCATTCGTCTTATACGTATTATTTGGAGTTTTGTGTCGTAACAGTAAAGTTCCGAGTATATTTTTAAAATTCATGTTTTGCGATTTATCACGTTGTATTCTTCGTTATACATTTTATTTGGAGTTTTGTGTCGTAATAACAGTCAAGTTTTATTTTACGGTAAGTACCTACCAAAAAACGCGAAATTGTCACTAAGGATCGTCTATTGCGAATTTTGGGCTAAGGCCGAAGACGAAGTGTCCGTGTACCGCCTGGTCTGATCTGACCAGAAGAAAACTGTATCTTTTTTACTTTCTTTCTTCGTCTAAGGTTCCTTCACATATACTAACTCATGTAGATTCTATTGTGAATTTGGTAGTGGACGGGTCTTTGGGGATTCTAGTTCATTGTTTGGGAAGGTGTCAAGGAGTCCTTTGAAATCCACTGGACAATAGAGTTGTGGGGCTCATAAGATGATTGAAAGCTTTTCGAGTGGCTCTTGTGTAGGTTGTTGCTGGGCTTTTACCATTTTACCATTACGTAACTCTATATACCTACGACCCACTCCTTCACCATGGTTCATTTTATACGGTGAAGTAAATTGTAAATTGATAACCTTTTCTGATCGTCTCGGTCCAGGATCACAGATTAAGATTCTGTACTACATAAATTCTTTATATGCCTTGAGCCCGAGATTTATTCTGTAGAAAGTTTCCAGGAGTCAACTCAAATGTAATGTTGTTGAAAAGATTTTTTTTTCTCTGAGCCTTTTTTTCTGGTTTATTAACTCGCTTGAACTGACTTGACTTTGACTTCGTAACTTCGAACCTCGTCGTAAGCTATAGAATTTTTAGAGTTTTTGGAGGGAGATGAAGATGAACTGAACGAAGAACCCTCTTTTTACTTACTCCAGCTCGGTAGTCAATAATAATGTCCTTTTGGTTTGGCTCAAGCCAAAGCCAATGCCAGCCAGTAGTCGGGTTTGACTTTTTCAGGCATATGTTGGTACGTATGTTTTTCAATAATAATCTACTGTACGGGTGCTGCATGGATTCTGGTTCTGGGGTTTCCGTTTCTGCTGCTAGTTTGCCGTTTGGCTTTAGTTTTTAATATGGGACAGAGAAGTAGGAGAACAACTGGTGCTTTTGTAGTAAAAGGCTGGCTGCTGGCTTGACAGAATCTTCGAGTGACTGAGTGAGTTTTTGAAGGAGTCAAGTCAGCCGAGAGTTGGTATTATAAATAGGAGTGGGTTTTTGGTTCGGGATTTTTTGTTCCTGGCATTTTTTTTTTCAGTTGAGGGACCCTAAACAGATTTTTAGGGTGAGGAGGGTGATTGAAGACTTGATGTCGCGAGAGAGAGTTTTTTTTCTGGCCCTGTCGTCTGTCGCAAGCGATCAGATCATATGCTGAGCAGATTTCTGGAACAGGGTTTTGATGATGCTGGATAGGGTTAAAGCGTTATGCTGGGGATAGAACCGATGCCGACCCAGGTGTTGGGTTTCATATGGAAATGCATGAATTATTTAATTCAGATGGCTTTAGGGGTAGATTAGATCTATTAAGTGAATCCGATGAGATGAGATGATTCTATGGTGTGCATAATTTACGAATTTGAGGCGTGCGGAATATAATATGAGATGTGATTTGCTTAGCTTAAGGTTATTCTCATGTTTTGAATATTAGCGGTTAGCGGTACATATCTCGGTTCAAAAGATTATCCAGGGTAATTTCTGTTGTCTGTAAAAATTGGCGTTGATTAACCTCGTTAATTAATAGATACGTTCCTGAGGATACTTCTATCAGTCAATATAATAATGGGTATGGATAAGTATGCATTTTTCGATGGATTGACCTAACCTGTAGAATATATCCATCTCGTCCGCCAGCGTTTTAACCCTAACCTGACTATGACTAAAATCTACTGACATTCCAGACGGAGTGCAAAAGTCTTCGTTTTCATTGAAGATTCTATTTTGTCAATGCAAGTTTGTACGAATATTTCCCAATATCATATGCAAAATTGATTTTCAATCTAATTTTAGCGCAAGCTTTTTGTGCATCTTGACTGTTTGTAAAATGATGGACATACATCAATTAGTGAGGTTATTGATTTTCCAACGACATATGCGTATGATTTCATCGCGTTTCATCCCTTGCACCTGCACCTTTGCCTTACACAGTAGCTGACATTACGAGATCCCGCTAAAATTCAAAGCATCGGAATAGCCTTAAGCTCCAAGATCTGGGTAGTTTGAGTTTGTTTGTATTTTGAATGGTTTATTTAATGCCTTTCATCTTTACCCCTTCTAGGTTTATTTGATAAGAGCGTTACTGGGGCTGGTCCTGCCCAGCAGTTCAACATAACGAGGAAACAGAATGTTAAGTTGGTTTGTGCTGGACTCCATGAGATTCCTAGCACTTCTGGAACGACCTGGCTGAAGGATGGAGAGGAATTGACTGATGGTTTGAATTTTCCTCGTACAAATCGGCATAAGTATTAGTAAGTCCAAATATAGCATATTTTTATGAATTACGCGCCTGGATATTTGTAGGTAACACTGTTAATTTGTGTTATTTTTATGTTTTAGCTTGACAATCCATCAAATAAAAAGGGAAGATTCCGGGGAATACACCTGTGTTATTCGAGACAATGCGGAGTCACCGCCCAGAATAACCCGGGTAATTCACCTTAACGTTATGCCAATCTATCGTCCGGGAAGGCTCGTGGTTCCCAAGAAGGAAATTATTGTGAGTACTACTGAGAACATTCCTCCGTCAAGTCCCGACTCGGCTCTGTCTCAAGAAGACTACGAAATGTCAACTGAAGATGAGGATGATTACTACGATGATGAGGAAGAGCGTACATTTCTGGAACAAGATCAAATTGACTCGTGTGCAACTGTAGTGCCTGCCCTCAAGTCCAAGGATGAACCGTACATATGCATAGACTTTAGTCAGAAAAAACCAATGACACACTACCTCGTTCGTTCATCTGGTTCTACGATTCATATCTTCTGTAATGCCAAAGGTCAGTCAGTAAACATGCAAGATAGTTTTAATTATTTCTTTTTTGCAAACGCAAAACCCAGCCGCACGTTAATGTTCATGTAAAAGGGGTTGTCAACGTCTAATGCCTTGTATTTTTAGACCATAAGGGTGTGCTGGGATGACCCCTGTTGCTTGCTGTCTGTCTGTATTAGCGAATTTCCTCACAAATGCCTTATAATTATAATTTGCAAAATTCGCTGCGCGATGAAAAACTTGGGAAACGCATATTTTATCAAAAATTGGCAAAAAATCGTATGCAAATTCCAAACCCGAATTAGCTTAAGAAATTGCGCTAAGCTGCTGTAAACCAAAATGTGTATTTTGATGTTTCCAGGGAATCCTACTCCAACGATACGTTGGTACAAAGACGGAGTTCCTTTTGTAGGGTTTGGATACAATCATCAAGTCCAGAAGAATTCAATTCTGCTCAAAGATTCCAGTCAGTTGGATGCGGCACTCTATACTTGTAATGTAACTAGTCCGCGGGTTACAACTCCGGTCATTTATTCCACTCAACTGGAAATTACTGGTGAGCCACAATTTTTTGTTGGTGTTCTCAGTAATTATAATTTATAATTGTAGGAATAACTTTGTTTCTTGAATGATTTGGTGGGAAACAGCATGTAATTTGCACGTTGAGCACTGTAATTAGAATTTCATTTCTTTCAAACGATTGAGAAACTTTTTTTTCTTTGCTTTTTAATGCATGTTTTTAATTATAATTCCGAAACTCGTGCCTCTTTTGAGTCCTTAATGGGTTTTGGGAAATTGGTGAATCTTCGGAGAGTTTGAGTTTGGAGCATGCATTCATTTCTAGCCTGGCCGGGTTCGTGACTTGTTGTCTTCTTAGAATGTCCTGCTTGCATGCCGAATTGCTTGGTTACTTGGGTTTTTGGATCTTGTAAGTGTGAAAATATTAGTTTGTTTTTAATGAGCGGATAAGTGAATTGCTTAAAAACTTTGTTCACTTAAGAACTTGGCTTGAATGAATACTAGCTTTTTTATGCATGTTGCACGTTTTAAAGATGTTGGGGGTATTCTTATAGCAATATGCATATGTTTTCTTATTAATTTTTGGTAAATTGTTAAAGGTTATGGTGACAAATTGTAAATTAGATACTACTTCAGGCTTAAGGTAGAGCTACGGAATTGAAATTATCCGCGAAATTGGGCGCATTGGCGTCTGTGCAGATCGTGTTAACTGAGTACCGCGCTAAATGGCGTGTAAATTCCCTAACGTTCCCAATTTTGCGTGGAATTTCGAATTCGTAAAACCACCATTTGTAAAATCTTTGCTTCTTGCATGGTATGTGGTATTTTTTACTTTGACTTCCAAACTTTTCGTCGAAGACTTCTCAAAATACTTTGGTGGTGGTCGGGCTAATGATTTGGTGACGGTGGCGGTTACAATATGGAAGTTACATGATGGTAATCCTAAGGACCTCGAGGACTCCTCACTCAAAATGATGTATTCTTTGCATGTCTGCTTCCTATATAGCTATCCAGTACGACGTTGAGCCAATTCTTCGTTGGCCATTTCAAAACCTGACCCTCATGAAAGGTGATCGTCTCCTACTTAATTGTTCCTACATCAGCGGTGATCTGATGAATACATTCCTTGAAATTGGGAAAACGGAGACTAAGCCAATTGATAATTTTGGGGATGATGACAATGCGGCTTTTGAAATGATGGACAAATTCAAGGCTCAGGTGGGTGTGGAACTTATGGACCGAGATTTCACCGAGGAAATCTTTGGACAAAAAAAAATAAACCGGAGTCGCATTGTATTTAGTTATTTGTCGCTGGGTTCCATGTTGTAGTTTAGTTATACCTTACATATGGGGTGTTTAGTAGTTTGCGCAAAATACAGGGGCTGCATGTTTAGTTATGGTAGTATTTCAGAAGCATGGTTTGACTTTGACGTTTGGCACGGTTATTTATTACACACACAAAAAGAAACAATGCAAAATATCTTGCTTTTTGATACATTGAAAAGAAATTTAAATATCAGTTTTGTTCCGAATTTTAGAAATTACAATTTCGAAACCGTTATTAACTCAAGTTCCGGTGAATCAGACTGTATTTATTGGTGGTCGTATTGAGCTCAGTGTTAGAGTTGTGAGTCATCCTGAGTACGCTCTTCAGTGGCTCAAACATGACTCTGCGGATCCGAGCAAAGCCGTTGTGGTTCAGGTATTTCAAATCTGCATGCATGGGTTAAGAAAAATATTAAACAAAACAAGAAATTGCCAAATTTTTAATGCTATGGAATGGCTATATTTAAAATTAATTGTATTTTGCCTATTCATAATTCACAAACAGAACTAATCAACGCTTTAAACCAACTAAAACTAATTGCAGCGTGCCACATAATGCTACAAAGGTTCTAATTTTTTAGTAAATTTGCAGATACAGATGCATAATTCAAAGCGTAGAGCATTTAGTGTGTATTAACAACTAGATGCAGTGTTGTCAGCTAATATTCAGAATTGTATCAATTCCGCGAAAATGCAATGCTAATAACTAAAACAATGCATGGGCATGGGCAAATCATTTCTTTCTAAAAATTGATTTATAATCAAAGTTCGCTCGTTTTCTAGTCCCGAACAGACGATACGGAACTAGCGTCTAACTCTCATGTCCTGGTTCTGGACAATGTCACGGAAGCGGATCAAGGGTGGTACAGTTGTTTGGTTGGAAACACTATTGGTCGTGTCTGGACTAGCGCATATATTACCGTGGTTGAAGGTAGGCATTTTTTTTGCAAGAAGAAAAACTTAAGATTGTATTAAAATGACGTGAGATTCAATTAATTATATATGTATGTTTTGCGTATTTTAGACGTTACTGAGGTCTCAACGCCGACACATGGAACTCCAGCTTTGTATCCAGAGAATTTATCCCTGTCGTCCGCCATTGTATTTGCAACAGTGGCTGTGGTCGTTTTATCCTTATTACTGGGCATTGGGTGGTTTTGGCATCGTGTTAAGAAGAACAAGTAAGTTAAATTCTACCATTATTTGTGTAATCTACACTAAGTAGATCGCATACGGAGTGTGCTATACGGGTTTACCACTTCAGCGTCTGGCTGGACTGATAACGATAACCTACTAAACAAGAGTGCTTGCACGCAGCGTCAGCGTGAGATTGAGATTTACAATTCCTGATTTTTTGCAAGATTCGATTATTTATTCTCCTGTTCTCTTCTAGACTGCGTGAACTTGAGGCCAAGAAAATTCCAATTGGTTGGACGAAACAAGTTATTATTGAGCGTAGGCCCGCCAGTGACAATGAGGATGGGTCAATTGTAAGTAGATAACTTATTTAAACATCGTAAATGTCATGTCAATGTAATTTAACATTGTTTGAAGTTACGATGGACAATTTTGGTTGTATTTATAGCTTATCCCAGAGGTTAACATCAAGAGCATTGAGTCCAACAAGAGCGGACAGGAATATGAGTTACCTGTGGACCTCTTCTGGGAGTTTCCCCGTGAAAAGTTGACCCTTGGGAAGAAAATCGGGGAAGGAGCTTTTGGAGAAGTTTGGTTGGGTCAGGCTGATGCTATTGAAGAGAAAGATTTGATTTCAACCGTAGCTGTGAAAGCTCTCAGAAGTAAGTAAAAGTGAAATATTGTTTTATTTTGATATTGTTTTGATTACATATTTGTGTTGATCCAATCAAAAAATGTATGCATGGGTTGCGGTTCGGATATAATCTTGGTTCTGTTATAACTGAACCAGTTCGTATTATATAATATTTGCGGTCTTAGCCAAAAACACCATTTGTCAAGGTAATCATAACTCGTTAATTATGGAATCTGGACCAAAGGGCTCTTTGTAATGGTTCACTCGTTAACATTGCTAATCTACTGCAGCATTGTCAAATTACCCATTAATTGGAAACGCTCCAAGATGTGTCAGAGTCATTTGACATTTTCAGAAGAAAAAAATGTTCTGAGCTTATAACTATAACTAATTGCACCATTGAAAAGAGCGCTAAATTCCGGTTCAGATCCAATAATTATGAATTTCCAATTTGCTTGATTATGGTACATAATTGGCGAAAACTGTATACAATATTATATACGAACCGGCTAGGTTATAACAGAACCAAGATCAAGAATATATCTGAACTGTAACAGGCCTAATAAAAGTGCTGAAATGTAACGATTTTCCTAATTCATATTTTCAGGTCAATCCGACATTTGCAAGAAGCCTCACAGACGGACGGAAAGGCAGCCACGAAT
>JAQFYT010001273.1:0-17398 GCA_034694925.1 Ceratophysella denticulata
ACAAGCTGAATTCATAGAAACTTTTTGGAGATTCCATGGACTAAAATTGCATAACCCTCTTGAACACGTTATATGCGATATCTAGCGATATTATTGAATCAATTTGTATTGCCCGAGCTACACTGCCAAGTATACCGCATGGTTCAACGCTACAAATATACTGTACAATGTATAGAGCACGTAGACCGTAGACCCAAACTAAAATCTCTATGGAATTGGAGAGATGAGTCATGGTGTTTCTTTTTCATCCCTGCTAACATTCACATCCCATCCTTCTTTCTCTTTGGCTTTCACTTCACTTAAATCAACAATTTCCATCCTTCTTTCTTCTCTCCGCTCTCCTAACTCAGCTCGACAGCCCGAACTTTCAAACAAAAGCTCCTTCAGTCCGGATTTCAGACCGGTACTGTACCCAATGCTGATGCAGCAAATTGCAAAACTAACTCTATATGCAATATCGAAGCTCTGGAATAGACAGATATTCAACATTCACATGCACATGTGGATATACCTAGTTTAAAGTTCATGTGTACATATATAAACCATACGGAAACAAATCAAGTGACGTAAATACTTACGCTTATTTCTGAAAGTAGATTGAATTCTAAATTATTCAGCCTCAATGTTGTTTACATTCAAATTGGGAATTCCATGTAGTTTGCGCACTACTAGAGCTTTTGTCGATAATGGCTTTTTATATAAGGAGCAAATAACATCTAACATCAACAATACAATCTGCCTGCATGCATAGGAATATGTACCTTGTACATATGTACTTTATATAGGGACCCAGACCGCTAGTTATATTATACATATTATTGTGATTGTCATTTCACATTTCAAAGTAAACCTAAGTCGGATATGTCAAGCGCATGCACTACCCATACTCTTTTACATAGTTTGAAATTGAATTTGAATAACAATACGTAATATTCCGTATACCAAAAAGAACTTGACAAGCCCAGAGAACCATAACAACTGCCTACTGAACTAATCGATAAATCGAATTCTTTTCCAACGTTTGGAACAGGTAAACGGGAGATATGTGTACGTACCTAGAGACCGTATAACACTACATTTACATCTGCATATTGCGTATTAGGTAGGGTGTAGGGTTTTGTCGATGTCGATAAATTTATTATTTAGGTCAGATCAAAGGGAAATTCATAGAAATCCTGAGTGCACACTGTAATTGAGTAATATTATTCCAAAGATCCTTTTACACGTTTTTCATATTTACAATTTTTTATGCCTTTTTTATTTTATACGGATTTGCATTTGCATTACAGAGGAGTTCTCGCTGTAGAGTAAATCCACTTTTCCTTTTCGGCGTCCTTTTTGCTTCATGCTGATCCCTCAGAACTACTCTACAGTACTTTCATGTATCACCATCATCAATCTCCCAGAAAAAGGTTGGAAGATGGATTTTAGGATTTTTGCCTTTTTTCTACATAAAAGCAAAAATACAAAAATACAACCTTTCTCAATTCCGTAAAATCCAAAAATCCAACCTAAACCTGTCAAAGAGCAAGTTTAGGCGTAAAGTACATTTTGGAAATAGTAAAGCTCGAGCAGAACCTAGCGCAATATCATTATTGGGACAGGGATGCGTGATAAATAAATAAATGCCAAAGAGCTGATCCCTTAATCTTCCCATTGCATTCATTCGATAAAAAATACAATGAAATATTGCAGTTTGCCTACCGATTTTCCTCAAATTAAAAAAAAAGCAAAAAAATCGAAGAATTTAGCGCAAAAAAAGAGGTAGTATCGGATAAAATTTATGTATTTTACATGTGGATACCCGGGTAAGGCTTAAAATTTAAGCTTGTTAATAAAATACCGGGTTTGGGTGTTACAGGGCCGGATTTCTATGCTGATTTCACGCTTCCGACAAAATTGACGACGACAGCTAGAAACAGCGTAAACGATAGAACGATAGAGTTCACTACGACATGCAATCCCAAAGCAATAAACCCGAATGAAAATCCTTTTTTCAGATTACGAGAAATTAGAAATGAACCGGAAGTGACTACTTGAAGCCCTGAAACTCTCTGTCTGACAGTCTGACAGTACTCTCCAATTTAGAACCATATATACACAGCCTTCTATTGATATTTACAATTACAATTTATTATTGAGTCCGTCATCCATCGTTTCGTCCGATGGGGCTCGACTCTCATGAAAATAAATTATTCTAAAATACGATTGAAATTGAAAGGCAAAACGAACTTGTAATATAAAACTTGAGCCAATAGCCAATACACTGTTAATATAGCCTTCCGGAATTTCGCTTCGTATAAAATTACATGACTTAACTACTTAATATATGTACAAGCCTAGCTGCAAGTCTCGTATCAAAACGGATATTTATTTCAATCTCATTACACATCCTTTGTTGCCCAACCTCGACATTCAAACATCAACTAAAATTTATGGATCCACATGCAAACGCATAATGTAAAGGTTTTTTTGAAAAATATAATATAATATTCAACATTAAGCATTATGTACGGCCATATAACTAACATGGAAGCGGTGGGTCACGGTCATCGAATATTCACACGCACACACTTCGCTCCACTAACACTGTTGTGTTCGTTTTTGGTGCTTTTAAAAATAGACTATGGGCCTTATTATTCCGCGTCACACCTTGTGTACACAAAATACAGTTCCTCGCAGTACCAGTAACCCAATACCTATTTCCAGTATTATCACCCCAAAAAAATCTACTTCACAGCAGCCTAGGACCAAAGTAGGTAAAATTTTTGAGTGCTTAGCAGATTTTGTAGAATTTGATTTCGTTGCCATTTGTAAGGCATATAAACAGGACTAATTAGCAACAGACGGACAGATAACCCGGGTCATCCCATAAGACCCTTCTGGTCTAAAAATACATTATGCTTCAACGACGCACGGACTCATTATATTATTTGCCCAAAAAAACATTCACAATATCCATGTTTTTCTAACTCCAACTTCCTTGACAGCGGAACATTTGGAACGGAACGCACATGCACTTCCCGCTGAAGAAAAAGATGATAAGGGATTATTATTAATATTTTTGCCAGGAAATAGGGCAAAAATTGCTATTCACCATTCAATTGTTTCCACGGAACCCTGCTGTCATCCTAAAAGGAATATATAGGGCCTAGAGGCGTGTAAGCGTATCCCGTTCAATTTTTGAATCGTTAGAGAATGAATGAGTAATAGCATTTTACTTATTAGCATTGTTGGGTCCAGAGCACGCACTTTTTTTTGCTGGAAATTCAGAGCAGCAGCCAGCCAGCCATGAGTCAGCATTGGGTTATAGAAGGCTATAGGAAGTATGTTCCCAGACAGAATGGCGAAACAAAAACTGTCAACTGACTGGAACCCGTTTTCCCTAATTAATCCTTCTCTTTTCGTTTTAATGCATGAAGTGTCTGCTGGCTGTGTCTAATGATAACCCTTCTCCATGTCACATATGACGGGTTTCCAGCAACATGGTTTCTATTACAGCTTACCAGCTGTCGTTGATTCGTTTTGTACATAAATTCCGATTGGCAACATTCAGAGTGTTGGATCAGCAAAAGAAGATACCTTCACTTTCGGATATATGAAAATGTTTAAAAATTGCAAATTAAAAATTTTGTAACCGGCGTTTAGCGAAAGGCACTGAAACTTAAATGCGCCTTCTTGAAAATGTTAGTCAAAAACATTGTTGTACCCAGCAGACTGCATTTTATTGCAACTTACCAGCTCTCTTTATTTCGTTTTACCTATACAAACGTATTTCAGCTGCAAAGTCGCAAAAGCATTATTCAAAGTCATAGCGGATCCTTGAACGAAACCTTACCTTTTTCTCAGTGAGTTTCTCGCAGCGACGCTGTTTACAGATCTGATGACTCTTTTCGTTCCGACACGGGGCACAGTCCGCGCAATTGTCCTTCCTCGAGCACCCCGTGCACTCTCCGCAACGCTTCCGCTTTTTCTTGGACGCTTTTTCCAGTCCACCCTGATCCATGCTCCCATTGTGATGGAGATGCGTGGCATGGTCGAGCCCTTGCCCA
Source organism: Ceratophysella denticulata (assembly GCA_034694925.1). Taxonomy (NCBI): domain Eukaryota; kingdom Metazoa; phylum Arthropoda; class Collembola; order Poduromorpha; family Hypogastruridae; genus Ceratophysella; species Ceratophysella denticulata. Next base: position 4,053 of record JAQFYT010001273.1, read on the forward strand.
AGGTGAGGTCGCTTAAAGTCCGAGTCCGTGCTGGACACGGAGGACACTTGCGGGTCGCTACTGAGATCATGATTCCCACCATTGTTCTGGGCATAGGGATTGGGATGTGTTCCGTTGTTATTGTACCCGGCGGGGTCGAGCGGTTCTACGGAGTTGCGTTTCCGCTTCGGAGTCTTCTTTACTCCACGCATCCCACCATTGGAGTTGGTAACCAGCTGCGGACTATTCTGAGGGTGGGACTGGTCCATCCGCGTGATTTGGTGGTGGAGATGATGGTGGTGACCTCCGTCCATCTGTCCCTCCCCAGGGCTGTGGTACTTGGCGGGCGTGGGAGGGCCGTTGAGGGTGGGTAGACCCAAGGCCCCGTTGTGATGAGTATGGTGAAGATCAGAGAGGTTAAGGCTGGGAGTGGTCCCATCAGTCGTTTTGGGGTGGGCGTGCGGTGGTGGGTAGTGGCCGTGGAGCTGCATGGGTGAGACAGGTACGAGCTCCAGGAAGTGCTGGGACGGAGAACCTCCGTTCCCACTAATGAAGTTGTTCCCATGAGCCTGATGCCCGTTCATGAGCATTGGATTCGTGGTCGTCACGTAGTGATGCCCATTCCCATTGGTCAATACGCCCTGGTGCTGGGCACCGTTCGGCAACGGGGCCGTGGTCGTGATGAGTTGCCCCGGAAATATCTGAATGTGTCGCTCGTCCAGGAACTGGTGCTGGAGGTCACGGGTCTGTAACGGGGTGGTTATTAAGGTCTGATGCCCACCAGGATGAACGTAGCCGCGATTGGGTGGGAGCGTGTGGAAGCTGGGGAGGCTCGAGGCTCCGGGGCTCGTGGTGGTGGGAACGGGAGAGGGCTGCATGTCGCCATTGTGCCCGTTCGGGTTCTGGTGATGCGGGGGTTGGGGGGTATGCTGATGCAAGGGTGGGTCATTGAAGGAATTGAACTGTGACTGGAATGACGGGAGCTTCTGGCCGTTGGGTCCAAAGGCGTCGGAAAAGGTCGGGAATGCATTGGTGAGGGTAGTAAGGGTGGTGGGTGATTTGCCCTGTGTGGCCGCTACCGAGCCGCCGTTGGACGTGATGAGGAGCTGCGGTGGAGAAGCAGTCGTGGTGGTAATCGTGCCCAGGGCGGGGGCAAGGCTGGATCCAGGCTTTTCCCAGGGCCGGTACTGGATAATGTTGTCGGGTGAGTCGTTCAGAGAGCGGTTGTCGATGAGGCGGGCCGTGAGTCCTTCCGCCGTGTATCCCGTGAGATCCCAGTCCCCGAGCTGAATGTAACGCATTTCCATGAAGCTGTCTGAAAGCCGGGCGTCGGCGTCCCCGAAAGATGAGAATGGGCCAAGACCCGAGCTGCCCTTGAGTAATGTCAAATGGGAGTCAGAGGAGAGGTCGGTCAATCCATTGGAATTGGAAGGTGGGGAGTAGGGGTCCTTGCCGGAGAGCGGCGGGCCAAAGCCGGACCCGAACGGGTGCGACTCCAGGGCTCCGCCGCCCTGATTTTGCGTTTCACTCATCATCTAATCACCATACCTGGACAATTGAAAAAAATCGAATTAGATAATCATAATTTCAGGTAAAACAGAACTTCGAAGTTGCCATTCAATAAAACCGGATAATGCGTGTAAAACCCAAATTCAATCAACTGTTAAAAGTTAATCCTTGGGCTGTTATGTTGTTGAACTGACCGTAGTTCCACTTATTGCCACTACATACCTAATTAGTAATTAAGTAAAGTTTTCGCAAAACCTGCAGTTTTCAAAACTGTCTTTCAGACTAACTCGACTAACTCTCAAATCATTTGTCAATTCAATAGCTAACATTATGCTTTGATATACTTAGATTATATTATACTATAGGTACTTCTGGATGTATTTTAATTTTATACAAAATTTATTGGCGTCTCAAACTTGTTAATTTTTTAGTTAAATATTTTTATGAGTTTTTATAAAATTTCTCGCCTTAAAATTTGCCACTAAAATGGTCAAACTCTCACACTACTACGACATGTACCGGAAACAGCCGTGAATGGTGCCTGGTGCCTGGACTGATGCCTGGGTTGAGTTAAGCGGAGTCATAATGCAATACTTACAAGAGGGGATGTGGATACAGAGAACAGGAACAGCATGTAATTGTAAGTTTCACTCAACAGTCAAAGGAAACTCATGAAAAAAATAACGAGAACTCGTAGAAGTTCAAGTAGTTTAGAAGTACAAAGTGCTTTTGACGCTTTTGAACAACTTGTGCTTTTTTGACTTGAAAACTAAATGAAATCAAAATTACTTCTCAAACTACCCAAAAACTTCAAAGCATTCTCCAAAAGTTTCCTAAGTATGTGTAACGTGTAACTGGAAGGTATTTGGTATTTGGTACCCGCGGCGGTCGCGTTTCATGTTATCAAATGATAAATAAATACTAAACTTACACTCCAGTTTACTCCGTACCTGCCGCAAAACACTCAGAACCGAAAACGAAACGGGTTTACACAAAGCAGATGCATGCAGGTGATTGAAGTTTGAATAACACAAGGAAATGCTATGCAGACACTGCTAGAATAATCCAGAATCCTAGATTCACTGGGAATTTGGAAATTCTGATCCGATGCGTCAGCACTCAAGACATTTGAATTCAAATCTTTAATTTTGCAATTGCAAATTAGCAAACGTCTTAATTATTTTTTCGCTTAGGCTGGCGTTTTACACTGAATTGATATATTTTTCACTGATGATTTGATATGCAGAATTTATTATGAATAATTGACATATGGAATAACAAGACTTGACTGGAAGTCAGTATTTGTCAATTTGACCCAAGATAAGCTGGAGGACGAGTTGTGTAACGTCTTCAACTTTTAACCTTTTCGTGGTTATTTAGCATAATGTATTCCTATTGATAATATTAATTTAAATCTAGACTTAATCTTTAGTACAGGAAAACTACAAGTAACATATTAAGCAGTAATTTAATTATATTGTTAATCTATAACCTTCAACTTCAACCAGTCCAGAGCCTGCCTGCACTCAGGAGGAATTATGCATCTACGCAATATGCTCCGAAATGCGCACAACGGAACTAATTTAGAACTAACGTGAAAACGTAAATATCCAATTAGGTACTGCAGTATAGGTTTTATTTATTTTTCGTATAGAGCAGTTGCATCATTACAGTAGCAGCGTTTCCTGGAATTCAGTGATTCTATGTTTACAATAAGGTTCTACGTGCGTTGTATGCACAGATGCATGTACTGTATTCAATGTATAGAAATGCGTTGAAAGTTCGTTGGTGTGTGTATACCTAGCTCCATAATTTCTGCTGCTGCTGGTTGGAAACGGAGCTATGAAGAATGCCTATGGGAAATTACGGACAATAATGCATTGAGTGGGCTGCACTCGGCAGCTGTTCCATGAAAAGAAGGAAGAGAATGATTAACTCCAATCATTCAGAAAAAACTTATGCCCAGGCATGCACAATGTACATACAAGCATATTATATTTACCAGGATGAGGAATATTTCAATTTCAAGTGCAGACGCATAGAAGAGCCATACTTACTGTAATAAGGTATAGCTGAGCTATGGATAAATCTCGAATTTTAATTCTGTGAACTTGAAATTGACATGACTTGAGTATGGCAAGTTATTCAACATTTCGTTAAAGTTTTGAACCCTGATACTGGATACGGACTGTCGATTACAAAATATGTGACGTTCAATTCGTGTTTTCTGTATACAGGATTGCATAGGCTAATTTTTTTATTCCGAGCATATCATAGGCGGATTTTTAATATTTAACCTAATACGTAATATATTAAATCTTGCTGAATAAATATGCTGCATGCTACGCAACAATGCTAGGTATATGCTATAATGATGCAGGCTACAAAACAATACTAATGATGATGCAAGCTACGCAGCAATGCTATAATGCTATAATGATGCATGTTACGCAACAATACTATATGCTATAATGATACATGCTACGCAACAATTCTATAATGTCCCATATGATACGCAACGCAACACTGCTGTATGCAACACAACAGCGTTGTCTTTTTGCGCATAAGCGTACAATGTATAAATATTCTAAGTAATTTCAAAATTTACTCACATCATATCGATTATATAGTTCTATTTGGCTGTTTAAGATTTAGTAAACTGATATTGATGACTATCTGCTCAGTACCTTCTACTAACAATGAGATATGAATTTATGAGCGGAATTAATTGTGCACATTTATGAATTGCACACAATGGAAATCGGAAATCTCAACGGAAGCCAACTTTCACCCACACACAGGCACACACATGCACGCAGTCAGGGAGGGAGCAAATGCAAAACTGGGGCTCGACCGGAGAAAGTGCGAAGAAAGGCATTCAATTTATAGAATTTCCTTCCGCATCTGTCCGTCCACAGACTCCTTTTCACTCCCTTATTTGGTATGAGCAAGACTCAATTTCCTCTGCATCACCCGGACTTTCTTTTGAGTCATCACATATCAAGACTTATACTCACGGAGAAAGGTATACAGTACATCGAGCATCGAAACTATCAACAAGCCTGCTTCCTTATCCTGGCACATCAGCCACCAAAACTTGGGACAGGAAATGGGAATTACTAGTTCTACAGTACTTCAGCATCAACTTTATCATATTAAAAGCATCAGTTCTTTTGCTGGTGAAACCCCTTAACGAAGGAATGAGGTGCGGTAGTCCTGGAAATGGCATGCGTCTATCGGCTACACCGCACCGATACGGAAAACTATCAAATATATTTATAAATCTACTACCAAAGGCTACACTGGAAGAAAAGATCGATATTGAACGACTAAGCCCCAACAATGGGTATTTCCGTATGTGTCATCCCTTCAGTGAGCAGGACGGAAATTGGGATTTAGGCTGACTCACACCGCGAACCAGCGAACGAATGAGCTTTCGTCCACACGAAATAATGCACCGCACACCATTACTGGCTGTCTCCAATTAAATACTTACCACACGGCAACATACACGATACGGTTAGAGAGAAATTTTTGGTTGTGAACTTCGGTGCCAGTAATATTTGTTCAATAAACTGCATATATCTAACTTTAAACGCCAGTCAACAGTTAAGAACTGTCAATTGTACGTAAGTACAGAACGTTTTATTGACCCACCTTAAATTATTCAAAATCCGTAGAAGTATTCAGACCAGACAGACCAAAGGCTTCTTATTTTGAATACCGAAGTTTACAATAATCGAAAGATTTCTTGAGAAATTATGTAAACTGTAAACCAAAACTATCTTGCCTTGACGTAAATAAATACACGAACGTACTCCAATTCCAGTTTCCAGCCTTTCCCTGGTGTACGTATGTACAGACGCACATACAGAAATGCCTAGGTATGCTATTCGTTCCTTATAACCACTTATAACATAGACCTACGTACCACAACAACTCAAATATTCCGTGTTCACGCTTCACTGACCATTCCATGTGTCTGGCATGATTGGTCAGGATTAAACAGTTATTCCCAGCTCGTATTTTGAAGACTAAATAATTTAAGGCTTCAGGGGTGTCCTGTCAAAAGTTCAAGAACGGACAATTCTTTCTCTAAATTATGCACGATTTTTATTACGCAAAGGCTTTTCTGTTCGAGGTAGTACACAGGTACATATATGTAGACAGTGGTTTTGCTCTCCCGATCAATGCATCCGTACGCTACCCGGATTCGGGCATTTAGCCAAAGCCATACGGGAGTTGTATGGTAAAAAGACGCGTAGCTGGAGTTGTAAACGTAGAACACGCAGGTGCAACCCTAACCTTAGACTCCATACTCTTTTTTGGCGTAGAAACAGCCGAGCCCAATGTCATGTAAGCCAGTTAAAGCTACAAGCATATCTCTCATGGCATCCGCGTAGTCGTGGTGGTGTAGAAAGGGATGGAATCCGTCTGTCTGTACACACACACGCCCGAATTCGGGGTTTTGACAAGGGACGAGGTTGGAGGGGTGGAGGGGCGACCGACTAACATTGATCTGGATACCCGGGTAAACAAGCCTGGCTTGGCTATCTCTACGCACCAATAATTGCACGCACGGTGTACAGACACAACGCACAACGCAGCACAAGTTGTCTGTCTACGCATATTGCCTATACTGATCCCTATGCCTACGGCATCACACCATTGACAACGCGCCTCCTGTCCTCGACCTTTCACCGAAGAAGATGAGTTTATCAGGGAATGCATAAATTTGTGGTTATCTGCATGGTCAAAAATATGCACGAAGGAATAGGACGTAAAATGTAACATACAAATTTTGAGTTTAGGCCACTTCTAAATAGTATGGCATGTTCAAAACGCGTCAGGTTAAGTATATAAGGAAGGGTTCGAAAACCGGGTAAGAATTTAATTGTTGGTCCCTAACCTATCCCCACATGACACACGCCTGCATGATCTCCAGAGTCCATTGTATGTTGTTCCCCCTTGGGCCAGGGCAGAAACAGGTCTTGGAATGGAACCCGGAGAAGGTATATACCTTGTCTATCTATCAGTTAGCCGCAATTAGGCAGTGTTATGAAGTTGTGTTTTGGTGGGGAATGGGGAAGGGACAGGAAACCAGTTCACCTTCACTTTCAATCTCAACCTTAACCCTGTCCTCCTCTCTCACTCTCCCTATTCTTATTATCCTTCCATAAAAAATCTAACCCTGCTTTCCATCCAGGAAGACATCAAGGGAAGATCTATCTTCAACCACACAGACCCAGACTTCATTCAACATTCAACTCCTCAGACAGACTCGACATTAATTCACCAGTCAACCACTTCTATGGCCCACTTTCAGTTTCAGTTTCAAATTGAACCTGCCTTCCTACCTATCTACCTCGTATATATAATATTTACCTGGTATTTTATCAATCTGGTGAAGGCTTCTTTAGAGGCATCAAATCCAACCATTTGCATTTGTACCGATGACATGTTTTTTTGCTACTCCGCCTCCATTTGGACTAATGATAGCATTTTGGAAATTGGAAATTACGACGAACAGTATAAAATAAAGTTTTTTTTTTAAAGCAAAATGGCCAATCAAATCTTTTTTAAATAATTAAAATTTCGGTCCATGAAGTTGTTCAAGCTATTTGCTTTCCAGATTGGCATCATTCGTTAAGATCGGCTAGAAAACAGACGAGGATTTAGCGAAATGATCGAACGACGACTCTGGAGAAATGTTCAAGATAAGATTTCCCCACCGACCAACCATATCTCCCAATGCTCCGCCTCAAACTGCATCAGGCCTAAACAAGATTTATCCCTACCGCCACCTCTCGGCAGGGAATCATACTTGGTTGCCCTTTCAAACTACTTTAAGATTTAATAAGAGTTAACATCGGAGAGGTCCTGCAATAGCTAATTGAATATTTTTTTTATTTCGATTCGATTTTGTATAAATATAAGAAGAAACTTTATTACACGCCATGCAACATTTTCTTATTACGTACATTAAATATAGGGCTTGGCAATTGAGACAGATTGGTCAACGACTTGGTCAACGACTTGGTCAACGACTTGTAGATCTATACAGTAATTGACTAGAATTAATTCCGGTGCAAAATGTAAATCATAATATTATTTAGACCAAATTTTCATATAGTTTGACCCAGAATCGGAGAAACAAAATAGAAGTCCATAAACTATAAACATAAACATCTTAGGTCTAGCAACTCCGACCATTAAAGTTTCGTGAGTACCTACCTAACCTATACCTTTAATACCTGGAGTTAAGTACAGGAGAACAGAACAATGGACATTGGGCATTTTTAAGACTGCCTGCAATCATGACATTACGATATATTTTACGACCCTTCTTTCTATGGACAAAAGAGAGCCTTCCTTAGCATCACAAAGCTTGAGCTATTGGGTAGGTTCTTAAATCCCCTTACAATTTCCTTTGGAGAGACCTAGACCTTACAATAATATAGGAAAGAATTGTCCTAGGCAGACGCCCACAACTTGTACGTGTCCCATGTCGACGTCCCGCTTAGAACCCACGACAGTCGAATTATTGACTATTGTTAACTCCAATAACCATAATCTATACACGTCTCCCGGTATCTTCAATGTATGTCATAGCTCAGCTAAACTGGTTTTTGGAGTTTTGAAACTGCCATCATGGCGTTCCTGCATTTCCTTTCAATGGAATCCTAGGCCAAGCGACATAGCCTTATGCTACATGTCCGTAAAGGTCATGATATTATACCTAGATCCAGGTTCCAGGAGTTTTTCAATCGGAAGTTTGAACCAAGTTATATAATAAACCTGAATACTGTTGAAATATCCAGGAAAATTATTATTTTAACCTTTTAAGTGATGCACTAATAATTCTGTTAAACAATGTCCATCAACTCGCCAGAATACAAATTCAACAGTGTTTATTCCGAGCGTTTTGGTTAACGAACAATAAACCAGCACTTCCAAGCGCGTAAAATATACATATATTAATTGAATTCTAGTAAATTGACTACTAGCCTTTGCTAGTAATTCCATTTCCGGTTTCACATTTTCTTAGGCGTGATTTATTAAAATTAATGTTTTTAATGAATATTCTAGGTATAATACTAATTTCCTAGCAGGTTTTAAATTGTGGCCAACTTTACGGCCAAACACGGTAGTCAAGCATAAACATGCAAAGTTATTATTTCTGTCGAGATTGGAATTTTATAATATTCCAGATTTTTGGGACGTGAAAATTAGCCTTGGCAAAGGTGTACAAAACAAACTGTAATGTCTGTGTACGAAGAATTGACAGCCATCTAATTAATTACCCTGGAGAAAATTGCTAATACAATACCTACATTAGAATCAGATTTTCTACTGGCACCAAAGCTAAGCCTCTCACAAATTCACCGAGACCCAAACGACCATCCTGGAGTAGTTACGTTACGGTTCGAGACACCACAGTATATGTATACCTTCACATTTCAAAATAGTGACAACAGTTTGGAAACAGCTGTGTAACTAATGCTGATGTATACGTTTAGACGAAGGACCAGACCAGACCGAAAAAAGTACCCTGAACTTCAACTCAAATAACGCCTTAGAATTTTCAACGTAATCCAAGCCATGGATTTTTTTTCTACTCAAGAAAATGAAGGCCAAAGCCGAAATCCTTACATCCGATGTAATGTATGTTAGGTTCCTTAAAGACTCAAGCACAAAATTGTTGTTCAAGGACCGTAGGACCCTCAGGCACCTCGACGTGCATTGCATAGTCCAGAACAACATAGACAGTTCCTTTTATCACTTCCACAACCAAAAACCATTCAAACAAATGAAAATCTCTCATTCCTCCATGCATTAAACATGGATTTCTCTACCTCCAGAATCATTATCATCCGGATCGTAATCAAAGAGATAATGGTGGATGATAATTCTTGTTTTTTTTACCATTTTGGTATTTTCTAGCCTAAGCCGTGTCTTTCGTAAGGATGAACGTTGATATGGACGTACGTGGAATTTAACGAAATCGTGCACTGGCTTGGCTTGGCTTGGCTACGATGCGGCCGGTCGTAATAATTTGTAATTCGGTTTTCTCAAGTCGAAAGTCCGTATTATTTTCATATTGTAATATTTCATGTATGCATGTCTTCTTGGTAAGAACAGGGAAATAGAAGGTGTGGAAAACAAATGTTAGAAAAACACATCTTGGAATTGAAATTTTCTGAATTTAGTGTTTATCACAATTGCGTTGGGATTGGGAATGAGCGTCAGGCTGGTGCCAGTCGTATTATTGGCGGCATGGTATTTCCAAGAAAGTGTGACAGCTGAAATGCTCTAGTTTCTAGATTTCTTATCACGGAAGAGACGCACGAAGAGGGAAGGAATTTCTTGAGAAGAAGGTGTGAAACGCGTATATGTGAGGTTGAGGAGCCTACAGAGTTATAACAGAGAGTATTAACATTATTAAAATATTTTGCGAATCTCTAGAAAGATTGAAATTGAGAAATTCATCCCACTCTCTCACAGCCTGGCAATTACTTATCTGTTAAATATATTTTGTTTTTTCTCTTACCCTGAAGTAACCCTTCTATGAAATCTTAAATATCTCTGAGGTCACGCTAATTTCACCATATATTTGTCATGTTCAAAGTCTACATTTTTGTAATCGAGTTCCGCCACGTGTCGGAAATTTATTGAATCAATGACGCTTAATATTCGGATAATATAGTGCAAATGCAAGAATTTGGCGTCATTGTCATTGTCAGTCTTGAGCAAGGGATGGATTTATACAGTATTTGCACGATAAGCCGTGGTTTTCAGTACGATATACCACTGGACAGCCGAATTGTGCATTGCAATGTCAATGATTTCATGCCAATTCTGATATTTAGATATCTAGTTTTGTGATTTTGAACATTTAGGCACTAGTAGCTGTTAGCCGATAACTTAGTACAATAAAATTTTAGAGATTTAATAAATATAAAGGAAAAAACCAAACGTCATCTTTTCCCACACAAAAATCGAAAGCTCATTTTTTCATACAGTAGATAGTAGATTATAAATTCCAAAGTATTCACTATTCTTCCAAAGTCCCGAAGTTCTGGAGCAATTAAAAATCCCTGTTTTAATCAAACTCGCAGCCCTCATACCCGAAAAACACATTAAAAGAACCTGATGCTTTCTTCTCTCTGAGGAATTCCGAGGGAAAATGCCTGAGTTCATTGGAAAGGATGCACATGCACAAATGCATAGCACGTTCACACTTTTCCAACCAGATCCCAGGATCTTGCATTTGAGATATACAATGGAATATTTATATACTTTTTCCCTTGGACGAGTACATACCTAGTATCTCCATTCATTCCAGCAAGCAATTCGGGGGTTGTAGAGTGACCGGACAAATACGCGCAGTGAATTTGCGAACGCAAATGCTAATTGTCTGTTATTTTTAGTGACTCTCATAAGCGATCCTGCGAGCACATACATTTTTTCTAATTCCAATCTTACAATATGTAAATATTTTGATAATCAATATGGCGCTAGGTTAGGTTAAGAAAAAAGGTATGCGATCAAGGGAGGGATGGGAGCGTTTGTTCCAAATGTTTGTCAGAGAGTAATTACCGCGGAGAGCTTCAAGCATTCTATGCGTTTTAACCAGGCTCAAAAATCCGAGTATCGGAGCACCTTATTGTCCGAGCTCAATTTGCCGTAGAATTGGGTTGGGCAGGGACTGAAGCCACATCCCAGCTCTCGTTAATAATGGTGATGTAATAAAGAATTTTCACTCTCACTCTCAACAAGAGAACTACAACCCTTTTTTCCAGCATCACTCTAGTAGTCTAGCTATGTATGTAGCTGCATTATGCAAGCCTCATCCTTCGGCCTATCTCTTCCTTCCAAACTTTTAATGGATTATTAGGCCTTCCTTCCTGCTCTTCTGGAAGAGCTTCAAAGCCTGTGACTTGGAACCAACGCAACGCACAGACGACCCTTTCAAAACAACTGCACAGTGTAGGTCCAATCAAAATGTCATCCTTCAATTTATGAACTTGAATAGTTCTTCGGCTCTATTCTTATTATATCTGTTTCTATGTACGAGTACTCGGAGTATATCGTGTATATGGACTATTATGGCCCGCTGTCCTTTTGTCGTTACTTTCAATTACTACTTTCTGTCTACAACTAACTAGGAGACGACATAACGACTGACAAGCTCAATGTCAAGTTCAATGTTCCAGTGCGTCACGAGTCATTTTATTAGGGTTAAGGTTAGGGTTGTGCTATATGTATACGTCAAACTGGACGTCGAACGGACATGCGGAGAGAACTATGGGTACCTACATATAATTTGGGAAATCGTTTTCGGTCAAAAATAGACGATTAATTAGCTTAATTTTTATCACCAAATCTATTCGATAAGGCCAGGTTTAGGATATGTTAGATTAGGTTAGGTTAGGCAATAAGGAAAGCATGAAAAAACCCAAGCCTCGAGTATTTTTTGGTCAGGCTATCAGCACAAACTATTATCAATCTGCATATAACATCTTGAACTTGAAGTTAAACTCCCAATAAAAAATTATTGTCCGACGTTGACGTACACATGGACATAGCCAATAAATAACTCATACATAATGATAAACCTGCGATGCGAACCATAAAGCAAACCAGGTATTGCTATAATTATGCAATTTTGTTAATTCTGTACGTTTTCGATATTGCCGTTGACGTAAGACAAAATTACGATTTCGATAAACAAAAATCGATCCGATAATTTGAGATTGAGCAAGGCGGCTGGGCTAAGCCGATAGCGGCTCAATTCGTTCACTTCCTCTACTATCCTGGAGCGGTGCCCGTGTCCATATTAGAGCGTATAGAATGATCAGTGATCAAAATCAGTTCATAAAATGCACTCTAAGCTCTTGAAATGTGTACATATGAAGATAAGAGCCCCATTAGTAAGTAGAGCATTCTAGGTTGTAGCCGAGTGCAGCAGAAAGTAGGTACATAAAACATAATTTAGTAGAATGGAGTTCTCTCCAATACTTCTCCAGGCACTAATAATACTAAAGGCCACAGTGTTCAGTAATCCAAGCCAGGAGCTACTAAAATGAACATTTGAACATTGGAGAGAATAGCTGGAGAAATAAAACTGGGCAGGCTCTTTTTTGAGTGGCTATGGTTGCAGAGCTGAAGCTGAGAGCGAAAGCGAGAGAAAAAGATTGTATGATTGCAATTCCAATAAATCACAAAATCCAGTGAGTCATCCGCTGCTCTATCCTGCCTCATGCCTGGCCTGACGACTCCGAAAAACTTTTCTCTTCTCCATGCACTTTTCCAATCCCCGAATGAACCGAAAGGAAACTACTCTGTATGCTGGGCCAGAACTCAGTCCGTTCCAGGTTCCAACCAGAGCATACTATACTACTGGGACTGGGACCACCTCAAACTTCAGCAAAAGCGAACCAGGCTCTCTTTTTTTCCGGTTCCCCGATTTTCTCCGGGAGCTATGCACTCTGCCTGCACTGCACTGTATGCACTATGCCTTCTAACGTTAATGCATATGTTACAGTATATTCCGGGTATTCGACTAATTTTTTCGTCTTCACTAACAAAATTAGTCCTACAATCCATCTAAATTATATTATACTAGCCTGATACCCCCGCTTAAGCGAAGTTGTCTTCAGGACTAATCACTACATCGTACTGCACATACTTTGTTGAAAAAATTCGTTGGAATTCACTGTAACCCGCAATTATATATATTATTAGGAAAATTTGCAGAAATTTAAGTAACCCTGACAACAGGATCACTGCATTCTGTGTACACATGTTAGGACTCAATCAGAATCACCTTCATTGCGTACTTAACCCGCGTTAAA
>JAQFYT010001274.1:0-17397 GCA_034694925.1 Ceratophysella denticulata
TAGATTTTTGAAATACCCAAATGACCAACAACTAACCTAACCTTTGGAATTATAGACCAATTTTACTTATTGCAGCACTCTATTTCCTATTGCAAAAGTCTTCTTTTTTATGGCATATTCTATTTTTTCATGGCATCGAAAAATGCCACCCGATATGAAATACATGATACGCTGGTAAACAAAATCTTTGTCAGAGAAAACGTATTTCAAGCATCAGTCATTGAACCTACCAATATTGATTAATGAACTCCATTTTATAAACTTTGATTAATTAATTAATTAATTAAATAATTTCAAAAAGAATATACTGAATGAATTATTAAATGTATTTTGGTATACTTGGAGTAAATTGATACATACATATACCTGTGCAGTGTAATAATAATTGCATTGATTTTGACCCTATTTGGATTTCACTCGCACGAATAATCGCTAGGTAAATTTATTACATAGAAATACTACAAAATAAATCTTAGTTACGTTTTAACTATGTTTGATTTGTAAATTAGATGTTGAAACCATAACATAACCTAACAAATTTGGATGTAAAGTAGAATTATTGCACATTAAACGAGACTTTAAGTTTGATATTTGTTTTTCATCAGCAATTTATTTACTATTCACATTGTAATTACGAAATCAAGAAGTCAAAGAAATGAACCTACAAATTATGTGTACAAATATTATGTATTTCAATTAAAATTTCTGAGTGGCGTACAGTCGCATTGTGTCTCGGTGTTACGTATCCGCATTTCATAAGCTTATTTGCATAATTATTTTGTAATTGACCTGGCATTACAATGTGCTATTTCTTCCATATCACAAGTCATATTCCTTTATCACTTCGGACCGATCGGACCTGGATCCTGGATCACTGGAGCTGGAAATTATATTTCCAAGAATACAGTGTATTTTAGCCTAATCAGTTTTGATTCCGAGTTTTAAACCAAATTATCTTCAGTAACATGGAGAAAACTGTTGAGTCCGAGAAGAAGCAGCAACAGCATGTTTACGGAGATCGATTCATGACCATGCGAGCTGGAAACAATTGGAGCGACCAAACTCCATTCCGTCCCGAGGTGAGACACTTTCTCTTTTTTGATTCGGTACTCAACTGTTATCGACTGAGATTTTGGGATTGCATACGTTTTCCTAAACTAACACTTAAGTATATTTTCAAGTTTTCTGGTAAGGTTAGGGAAACGTATGCGATTCCCTGACCGCCACCCTTGTTTCTAAATTCGACTATACAATACAAAATGCAGTGTCGTTTAATTTTCTTCAAGGCAAACCGAAATGATCCCAAGAGTCCCAATCTCTACGCGGAGCTCCTGAACAATGAAGTGTTTCCAAATGGAAGTGGAGCTAATACAAGTTTGTTTCATGTAAGTTGTGGCTTAATTGAATGCGATTTAGATTGTTCTTGAAATTCTATACCTGGGTACATTATATATGCAGTATCGACGACCCACGGTGTCCACTAATGAAGCAATAACTGCCTTGGGTTACAATCAGTTAACCCCACAAACACGTTCCGCGTTTGAGGTTTCGCGAATTCGGAAGTTGGAAGAACTCCCAAACCACGAACGTATGGTAATTAACAGTTAATTTACATTTTTTGCAGTGGAATCAATTTAAGATATACATAGGTATCCGTCTGTTGTTCATGGTTTCACTTTCCAAACTTTCTCCAGGCTCTAACGGCTCCGGGCATTGTAGACAATTTTTACTACAATTTGCTCGATTGGTCACGCAAAAATCTGATTTCACTTGGCTTGAATCACGAAGTTTACACGAAGAAGGCTTTTACCCTTGAGACCGCTGAACTTTGCCCATTGGTGGTACAACAAGGGTCACAGGTCTCGGCGATCAAATGGAATGAATGGGTAAGTTACCTATACACAATAATTAAGTGGGAAGAAGTAACTTTTTATCTAAATATTGAGGCAATGCATTTAACCAGGGTGACCATCTTGCCATTGGCTCAAGTCGAGGCACAGTCCAAATCTATGACGCAACCCGTCAGCAACCAATGAAGTTTGCCCACAACCATGGGTCAACTGTTACGTCCATTGCTTGGCACGGAAATAGCCTAGTTTCAGGGGACAGGGATGGTTTTATTTTCCAGTCGGACATCCGGTGTCCCAATCCCAATGGCAGTACTGAAGATGGACTGGATCTCAAGATGCATACCAAGCAGGTATACACATAACCAATGCATTTTCTAAGTCACTTTTTATCATGACGACATTGAAATTACAGGTGTGCAACCTCAAATTTTCACCGGACGGATTATATCTGGCCTCGAGTGGAGGTGAAGGAAGGATTTGTATTTGGAATAACACGTTTCTCAGGGAGCCGGTTGGCATAATTGAAGCGCATCAAGCTGCTATTAAAGGTAAAATCACGGACAAACTTATTTTCAGTTTTTTTTAAATCCGGATTTTATTGAGATTACGGTCAAAATGTTTATATATAATATGCAATGCAGCTCTGGACTGGAGCCCACATGAACACGGAACACTGGCTTCGGGAGGAGGTCACAGAGATACGTCCATGCGTATTTGGAACGTGTTGTCTGGAATTGAGAAATACTTTACCATTATTGGAGCTCAAGTATGTAACCTTGCCTGGTCACCGAATGGATCCAAACTGGTAATTATAATTATAATTACTGATACATTGAAACTTTGTGTAGTTGAACAGTGACAGTAATTTTGTTATATTCATTTGAGGTAACCACTCATGGCTTCGGTAGCAACTCCGTCAAAGTCTGGGACTACCCGAGCATGAAGATGGTGACTAACCTGGAAGGTCATCAGGGCCGCGTTCAGTACATGGCAGTGGCACCGTTCGGCGAGGGAATTGTCACGGCAGGATCAGACGAATCACTTCGGTTCTGGAAAGTATTCTCAACTAATAACAATTCAACTAAGCGCGTCCCCTCTGAACTCAATCTGTTCAGTCAAATTCGGTAAATTTTTGTGAGTGACGTCCTGGACTGTTTGAACTGGAGTCAAAGTGATCTCTGCTGTGATTGTATGATACAAAATACATGATGCGCTTGTAAACAAAATTTATATTTATTTTTTCAACAAAAACACAATTCAACCTATAATGAATTTTGTAAGACGATTAATTTAATGCAGTTTTAAATAAATTATAGGTATTGAACGAATTTTGGTATGTACATACATGGAGAATAAATCGATACATACTGATATCTTCACCTGTCGCAAAAGACCTGTAATTAGATTCATTAGCTTTACGCCGTTTGATAGCAGTCAAATTAAAGTATTTTAAACGGTCTAGCTGAAAGAAATCTATAGATGAACTTCACCTGCAACATCAACTGTCTAACAGTATTCAAAATATTGATTTGAATTAAATAAGCATATAGGCACCTAGATATTCAGCTGAGAAAACAATAAAAAAATTAGATACTATTTAGACTGATAGCATTTTGCAATGTGTACCTATGTGTGTGACAAACGCTGAATGCCAGATGTTTTAAATTTTATCTGAAATCAGGATGACCGACCAATAAAATTCAATGAAATTAAGATATTTGAAAACTCTGCGTTCACCGTTTGTTGGAAAAGCGATTATCGATCTTTTTGCAGTATCACAAGTTTACAAGGGATTAATTGAATTCGTATTTCGTTTTTAGCCGCAATTCAAAAGTTGTTAAAAGCAGGATATTCGTGCAAACACTGTTCAGAAAAATGTGAATTTTGTAGATATGCCTCGATTATTACCATTTTTCAATGGGGTATATTTAATGCGGCACTGAGAATCATGAATTTGGCACTATAAAATCATGGGTTGGCACTGACTTTGCTTGATTTGAACCTAGTGCCAGTTCATGATTTTCAGTGCCAATTCATTATTCTCAGTGCCAATTCATTATTCTCAGTGCCGCATTAAATAATCTGCAGGACGGTTCTCGGATTCTTGCCTGTTAATCGGCTTTTGTTGGCCGATATTTATTTTCATTTATCGGCGTGGCGATTATTGAAAGCGCTGAGTCGATTGTCGAAAAACGCCTAATCCGGGTATCTCTAGAATTCTGAATTTGAATGGAGGTTTTAAATGGATGATACATGGAAAGAAAAAAATTATTTCTAAATAGAAATGCCATTTACATTATACTAAATAAAACCTTCAAATAATTTGGTATAGTATTGACAGGTTTATTTGTGTTCCGTGATGTTTGGGATAGCTGAAACCGGAGAATCTCTATATATAACAATATTCAATTTACGAAAGTAATCAAGTTAAAATTGTGCATTTTTATTAATACCCACAATTCCGTATCATATTTGCGTTCAAAAAGTATTGCATTTAGGTTTAATCCAGAATTAACTGGATGTTGTGATTGACTTAACAAAGTATAATCGGAATATGGCCCGTAGAAGGCTGACGCATTGCCACGAGGCAGATAGATCCTTTGACTCCACGTGCATGTGATCTTCTACTCGAAATAAGACACAGGAAAAAAATACGATTGAGTATTTTCATTTTGTATTTGCTTTAGCTTCCGTTCATCTTTTATTTACCTACTTGAGAATTAGAGTGAGATTTAGAGTTTGTATTGTTAAATGTATCGAAAAGATGACAAGATGGGATGAAGTACAGTCTGACTGCAGGAAGAAATGTTTTGAAGACTTGAGATAATACTAAGGTACATGTCAATGTCTTACTACCACGTCTTCAGGTTGGAATTTCGTCAATAAACAAGTAAATAGATCAAATACAGCTTCGTGTGCAAAAGATTATTGTGTAGGTGAATGGGCGATAGATTAAAAATCAAACCAAGTACCTAAGTATTGTCTTCGACGCAGTTAATTTGAGCTTCGTACCGTCGAATACATGGACAAACCATCCAAAGTACAGAGTACGATGATCTGCGATTTCAAAAGCATTGGAACAAGATGATGACACTGAATCTGTTTTTTTTTAAACAAAAACTGTACTGAGTGGATGAGTCAGAATGATGACTGATGATTAAGGTTGTTATTATTCAGGATTTGTGTGACACTGTGTTATGGTTAAAATAGTTGGAGTGACTTCATATGGATCTTGGGTACCTCTTTGGTTTTGTACCGTGATCCTCGTGTAGTATGCTCGCGCGTTTACTTGTACAGACTATACAGACTAAAATAATCAAGTCAAAATTGAGAAGATTGAAAACAGAATCAATGTTCTTCCGGTTAAAAATATGGTCCAGAGCTAATAAATTGCACTGCAGTATCTACGTTCAGATGTTCTGTTAGGTTGCTTGCGGTGATGTGATTTGAAATGACATACCTGGTGCAGGTGTTAGGTTAATTATTTATTTTTAAGGTATTACTCATTCTTGCCCGTAGATCGCACATTTAACTTATCATAGTATTCCGTAGGTCACTTCATCACCAAATAGTGACAGCAATTGCAAATTGCAAGTTAATCAATCCTTCCTGGTACCTACCTACATACCCTTCTGTCGGGGTTTGATTTCCACAAATTCCAGTTCGCAGACTGCATCGTCAGTCAAGATGACCTGAAGATTTCATGCAGAGCTATAACTGATTTGATTTTTTAATTTTTAATTTGAGTTTCGGTAATAATTTGAAATTATAAACGGCAAATAATTTTAAAAACAGTACCAAGCTTCTTTTATGGATCAGGCATTCCAGAACCAGGACTGGTGTGACCGGTCACATAACTGTGCATATACATTTTCTTATATAATCATTGGATCTCATATTTTAACATAAGTATTATCAATGGTCTTATTACTACATTGAATGCATCGGTTTTCAACAGGGACAATCTCTTTTGCCCGCCGTGGTTGCTCTTGTTGTCGGTGAAAGTTTGAGTTTAGTGTATCCCAAATCCTGACGCATGCTAAATCCCAGCTTTCTCGCCCATCTGTGACGTAATACATAGGCTGAGAGTATTGATCAGAGAGATCTTGCAGTGAAAGTCCCGAAATCATCTTTTCTCTACATATACATAGCTCCTTCACACATGTTTGATGCCCAAATGCCCGGCTCCACTGCAGAGATTTTGCCCCAGAAACAAAAACGGAGATAAATAAATCAATGGAACGAGATCCATATAGTACATAGTCCAGTCCACTGCCTTTGCAGCAGTGCAAGGCCTGTATTATAATACACAGCTCCAAAAGGAGTGTACACTGACTGCAAACTTAGCATGTAGCTTTATTATTAAGAATAGTGTGTGATAATTTCAATTTCAATTTCAATTTCAAATGAGATTTATTATACGTGTCTCTCCAATTTCAACATTCATCATCAATTCACATAGTAAAATGACAAATCCATTAGACAAACTTAAGACTAGGCCTTAGTCATCTAAAACGCTGATTTCCAAATCGTCAGACACGCTAACCTAATACTTAACCTAATTGTATACCATTGTTACAGAGATATATCGAAAATGTATTCACGTTGACTTGTATTGTTGTAGAGTTTACTATTACAATTATTTCTGTGAAACTAAGGTAGGTACCTAGAATGAAGAGACAGAATGTACGCACATTGTCACTGGTTGTCACAACGTTCACGTATCTTCTGATTGGGGCTGCTGTGTTTGACTCCCTGGAGCTGAGTAATGATAAGAAACGAATTGAGACTTTACGTGGTAATAAGTTATTTTTATACCCGAACCGACAGTGTCAGATAGACAGATTTATTCAGTTAGCTTTGAACTAATTACCAATTAAGAAATACATATTTTATTTTTGCAAAACACAGAAATTCGGAGCGACCTCCAAGTGAAGTATAATATTAGTAATGAGGACTACGACTGGATCGAGCAGATGGTCATTGAGAATAAACCTCACCGAGCGGGACCACAATGGAAATTCTCTGGAGCCTTTTTCTTCGCAACTGTTGTGCTAGCACCAATTGGTACCCAATTAAATTAATTGCAATTAATACACCTTACGGCATTTTCTAAGTAGGTATATATTTTCTGTGTACAGGATATGGTCATTCCACGCCTTCGACAATTTACGGCAAGGCCTTCTGTATGCTCTATGCTGTAATCGGAATTCCGCTCGGCATTGTTATGTTCCAGAGCATTGGTGAGCGATTGAATAAGGGGGCCTCCATTATAATTAGTCGCCTCAAGCGCTACGTCAAGTGCAAGGATACGGACGCGACCGAGGTAACTTTTTACCGCGGAATTGACCTTTGGTCATGATAAATAGATTGCATATTCATAGCTTATCACGAAATATAATTTGATTGACAATTTACGAAATTATTTGCAGATGAACATGATGATGGCGACCGGAATGCTTTCAACGATTATTATAACAGGAGGTGCTGCAATTTTCTCGAAATTTGAAGGATGGTCTTATTTTGACGCCTTTTACTATTGTTTCATTACGCTCACGGTAAGGATTTTAACATTTAACTCCATAGCTACACGCTTGGAGTCTCTCCATTTCCTTTGAATACCCGCGTGAACTTTATTTGCGCTTCGTTCGAATAGACGGTGGGTTTCGGAGACTATGTGGCCCTGCAGCAGAACCATGCTTTAGAAACACAACCTGGTTACGTCATCCTAACCGTTGTTTTCATTCTCTTCGGCTTGGCTGTTGTCGCTTCAAGCATTAATATTCTAGTACTTCGATTCATGACCATGTAAGTGCCAATTGGTTTTTTTTTTCATTTTGGATCGAAACACGACTTATTCGAATGCAAACACAATCAGTTTGGAAAATTACTAAGTATTAAATACACTTATTCACAGGCAAATGGAGGAAATGCAGCGGGAGGACACGGAATTGGGCCCAGCGTCTGATAACGTCGTGACTTTTCTTGATGGGGAGGTGGAGGTCATGGCACCGAGTAACGAGCGCAGTGACGCTAATCTGTGTCACACGAGTGAGGATCGGGTCTCGGTCTGCTCCTGTACCTGCTACCCACGACACGTACACTCATTTAAAATTAGTAAAGCACTTCATTTTCTGCAATACCACGATACATTTTTTTTAAATCTTTTTTTTAAATTCATAGACCGACATCCAAAGCTTGTACCAAAGAAAGAACAAACGTGTGTATAAGAATGATGCCCCTGGGACGGAAGAAGAACTCTACAGTGCTGACGAAGACGTACCTGCAATAATTGATAAACGAGCCTCGGTCTAATCTTACAATAGATAAACATATAGAAATTTCGATTTCAAATTCAACGATATAATATAAATATTGTAAAATCGACCATTTTGGATAAGACGCACTGGTGGATTTACTTTATGACCGCCCAGTGACCGCCTGGTAAAAGATTCACTTAATCTTCTTTGGATTCGAATTTTGCGAGACTATTATTATTCGGGGTATATTTAATGCGGCACTGAGAATCATGAATTTGGCACTAGAAAATCATGGATTGGCACTGACTTTGCTTGATTTGAACCTAGTGCCAGTTCATGATTCTCAGTGCCAATTCATTATTCTCAGTGCCGCATTAAATACCACCCTTATTATTCCACTAAAGAATATTAAATAGCTAAATAATGTAATCTATCTCTTCCATGCAATCTCATCTTTCAATTCTAATAACGCCTTTAGCTCGTATTTCTATATATGTGTGTGCAAGCACACGCTGTTAACTAGGCTAATCTTAAATATATACTACGTACAATGTTACACTTTATTATTCTCTACCTACATATATTGCAATTTCGATTATTAATCTTAAGCTTTTTAAACTGTGAACACGGTGCTGAAGACGAAATGGTGTACAGTAACCAACGAGTAGCTAAAATACGTTAGATTATGTTACGTTACGGTACTACATACATGAATCTGTTACGTTTCTGCAAGTCAATAAATCATGTCATTCAGTGTTTATTTAATGTGAAAGTATAAAGTTATGTAATTTTAAATATTTAACAGTTTGTAGTGGCCGTGGAATATAATTTTTCTACTGGATGGAGAAACAACTAAATTACGGTATCAAATATCAAACATGCATTCAAAACCAGCAGGAAACAAAGAGGAAGGGTTCCTTGAAACTATTTTGAACCTTTAAAACGGTATTTTCTAACCCAAAAATCACAGAATTGAGTAGTATATCTTATACTAATGTTACTATAATATGACACGCTATAGAAGAAACCGGATATTTCAAGATACATGTGTATATTGTTGGTATACAAGATGTGCTCGTACAGAGTTGCGGTAGCGGATGCCTGTTCTGGGTTTTTCTAAACTTAAACATTTGGGTACTTGGGTGGTATCCACATCCAGTGAAATCATAGCTTTAGTCAAATATATTGGTTCAAAATTAACATAATTAATTTTGTTATTGAAATTAGTGAGATTACGAGGTATATATTATTTCGGTCAAAAATGATTCCGGCTCAAATCGTTCAAGTTCTTCTGCTCCTTGTTTCTAGCGTTCATTCCATCGAAGATCAGCGTTTTCCCAGTATGACTTATAATAATACTGCCAGCAAGTAAGTGCTTCATTTACACCAACTCAACCTCATGTTCTACTGTAGCATCATCTATTAAATACCATCGTATAATTGTTTGACTGGCGGCGACATATTAACTATTGATGGGTAGCAATGTTCTGAATGAGCAATGACCCGAACTAAAACGAGATGGACGGAATTAGTTGGATAATCCATGCATAGCAATGCATAGGAAAGGTCGTATTGCTTCGTTAACTGAACTAAATAAGGATATTTCTATGAACCACAGATAATCAAATTAACATGTTACCTTAACCTCATTCAATTAATTACACCTTCTGTATTCAGACCTCCACCAGCCACAACAGATTCTAGACTCCAATTTCGGGCTAATTTCCCAAATCCGAACGAAGACGGAACCTTTCTGCTGGTAAATCTTGGAGAACCACCGAAAAAGCCACAACCCGGTGCAAGGTTCCTGGACAAAGCCGTTAAATTCTTCTTATACACGGCGTGAGTACCTACTACTAAAAATAACCCTTAATCTTTTTGCTAACAGGACATTTACATTAGAAGAATAATATTCTGATCACATAAGACATCGTTTTAAATTACTGCCGCCCAATTAAATATTGTATTTACTGAATAGAGTAATTAATTTACTTTCGTATAGGTTAAGATCCTTCTACATATACCCCGAATTAATTAGAACAGCTATTGTATCATATTCTCATTAGGGATACGGAAGGAAATGAATACGGAAGTGAGATTATTCCAGATGAAAATGCTGATCCCGCCTGGTTACTCCACTTCAAACCCAATGCATCTCTCAAGATTCTGTGCCACGGCTACAAAAGTGCACCCGATAAACCATTTTCGGTCACAATGAGAAGATGTGAGTTCTTTTATCACTACACGATATTAGCTAAATCCGTTACGACGAGAACTTGAAATGCTGACAACTATCACGTCGGTTTTAATAAAGCCGAAAAAGCCCGAAATATTTCTTTTATCATAAAGTAATTTAACAAATAATATTATTGACATACCAGTCATGTTGAATTATGCTGGGTTAGGTTAGGTTTAAAATATGAATGCTTATGTTAGTAGAATAATTCAGTGGTATGTATTGACATTGACAGTTTTGCCTTTAACTTTGCCGTTGCCGTTCCCCCTTCCCCTCCCGCCAGTTCTAGCGGATTCCGTAAACGTGAACGTCGTGGTCATGGGCTGGGAATCTTTGGCCCGAAGTGACTTTTACCTTGAGGCGGTCAAAAATATGCGATTCGTGAGTGAGAAGGCTGTGAAAATGATGGAATATCTCAAAAGCTATTCCGCCTTCCGCCTAGAGGACACACATTTCATTGGACATAACTTGGGAGCTCATATCGGCGGAATTACGGGGGAATTGCTAAAGAAAAAGGGAATTGGGAAATTGGGTCGAATTACAGGTACGTAGTATTGTAGTCAATACAAAGTTATGTATTTAAATGGATAATATTCAGATTTAGATTGCATTATTCCTTGATTTAACTACTGCCGCCCAAATAAATATGTCTTTGTATTTGGTAGTAAATTAGTTAATTTTGTTTTAAAGTTTACTCCCCTCTCGGTTCCATTTTTTTATGCAATGAAAAAATATTTTCTGCAATGAGAACGAAAGCTTTTCCACTAAGAAATGGAATTCCGCAATAACGAGAATTTCTCTATTAGGATAGTTGTTGGTTCTGTGGGTATTTAAAAAATAACCCAACATGTAGAACGGATCAATCTCGTCCACCAACGTTTTAACCAAACCTAACCTGACTAAAATCAAATTTACTCCCATGGCAGACTTATTGCAAAAGTATTTATTTGCATGGTGAATTCTGTATTCTCTTAGTGCACACGTTTAAATATGTATCTCCCTTTTCGTCATACTGTGTTCTCGTTACTAAAGGTATCATTTTTTAAAATTGTTTAAACATTTTTTATAGGACTGGACCCGGCTGGATTAAAGGACTGTACTTCAGACAAGGACCGATTAGATGCCTCCGATGCAACTTTCGTGGATGCTGTTCATACGGACGGTGGAGAACATTGCGGAGTTAGTACATGCTTGAATTCGTAAACGTTTAACCTTTAACAAATTGTTAACGATTCAGTTAAATTTGAATTTCAGTTAGACTGGCTAAAACTAGAAAATACCAATCGAAGTGCACGCGGAGTCCTGGAGCGACATTGGGGCTACGGGTCTGCAATTGGACATGCCGATTTTTTTCCAGGTCCGGACAAAATTCTGTCTTGGAGATCGGAGAGTTTAGGTACGCTTGTTGCAGGTTAATTTGACCCATTCACTTACCGATTAATTAATGGTCTTAAATTATATTCGCACTACGAACAGATTCTTGCGGACCGTGCAATTCATACCGTTACCTATTGGCCGAGTACCTTGCCCAAGACGGGGACAGACGAAGCTGCTAAATATAATTAAATTAACCCCACCATGCACGACAAGCCCATAAGCCCAGAACTTCTGACAATATATTTTGTATTTAATAATTTATTTATTGCAAAAAACACACTTGGTAAAATAAAAGGTTAAACTTAGAAATTAGTTGCATATTGAGTTGTTGTGCAAAATGATGGGTTTTTAGATTCTTCGTAAAATTACCTATTTTAAAACATTAATGTAAAATACTAATTTTATTTCGCTATACGACACTTTTCATTGACTGTGAGACCTATTTAAGTACCTATGCAGGAGAAATAGAAATCAAAAAGAGAGACCGAAATGCCGTATAGTTTTGTCCTTGCGTTAAATATTTAACATAAACAATTAGAAACTTAATATTAGGTACAGAGTAATTAATCAATAATTCTTGTAAAAAGCATGTTTCGTCGTTATTCAAAACCATTGCATTCGGTTAAAAGTCATTGGTATATTTTCAGCTGTAAATTGTATAATGTTTAAGCCTTTTCATTGTTATTATGCGTTATTTTTGTGGCAGATTTGGTTGTTTTGTTCTGGGTAATTTGATTTGACAATTTCGGAATATTTGTCAATTTGACGTAGGTAAGCCGAAACTTCCTATAATTCGCAAATTCGCCATAAGTCGAAATTCAATTTTAGCAAATTAGCAGTAAGTCGAAATTCGATACTTTAGCAAATTAAACATAATCCGAAATTAGATATTTTGGCAAATTCGGAATTTTCGTCAATTCGACAATAAGCCGAACTTGGATATTTTAGGAAATTCACCATCATCCAAAACTTCAAACACCCAGAACGAAACGTCCATAAACCATATTCTTATACTCATCGAGATTGTCATTTTCCCCCAACACCTTACACTTTACACTGCCAACTGTATGTACAATTCGAACCTTAATAATTCCTATATATTATTATACGATATACGATATTATATTCTATGTACGTACGAAGTACTATTGACCATTCTCACAACTCAAAAACAAACAAACAAAAACAATTATTTAGAAAAGTACTATTTTTATATTTAAATTAAACCTAATTTTTACATATACTAATAATTAATTAATTAATTAATTTCTTTGTTCTCCGCTCCTCCTGTGCATTTACTGGTTTTCGGGGGGTTTTGGGGGCAGAGATTCGTAGTTGCAATTATTAGCATCTTCTGGTAAAACGAAGAATTTGCATTGTTGACCAAAGTCATATGTATAAACGAAATAATGACTTGTGGACAAACTGCTGCCAAGAGAATTGGTATGGTGGTTGGTTGGTTGGTTTGACTGGTGAATAAAACTTTGGTTTCGATGATGGTAACTTGTAATATGTTTCCTTTGCTTTCTTCGTGTTTTTTTGTTTCTACTAATTTCAGATCCAAAAATTCCTTGTTTCTATTTAGTTTCTACAATTATTACACTTTTAAAATAGACGCCGTGTTTCCGTTAAGTCCGGGTAAGGAGCTGCCGATTGGGGAGGAGGGCAGCGTCCCACCGATCGGTAACTTGTCGTCATACATCTGAGAGTGGGCAGTTGGCTGGGGATGATGATGGGTTGAGCCTGGAATTATTTCAAAAATAAATTATTATTATATAAATACTAGTTCAATTAAAATGTTATTCTAAAACTATATTAATTTAGAAATAAATTCCTATTACATACAACAATCAACGTTGTCCGACACATAAACAGGGCATTTTAGCGACATATCGAAATAAATAAGAAATTATAAATAGAACGCAAAATATTTGAAAAATAATTCATAGTTTACTTGGATGAAGCGACCAAAAACAAATTCGACATTTGTGGCCAACAACAAAAGTTCCCAAGAAAAATGTCGTCGAATGACAATATTGGCCGCTGCCACTAGCAATAGCGAGTGGCACAAAAACGACTTAGGCTAGTCAAATGAAACACGTTAAATATTTATTTTTCTCGATGGGCCGTAACGACGCCGCAATTCAATACCCTTGCAATTAACCTGACCCAACTATAAAAAAATGGTCTCAGTGATGCATGGTAATTTATTACACCCGAATTTGGTTTTGAAATTATTGAATTTAGCTTAACCCTTGCCTAAAGTATGGTCAATGCCATTGGCCGAAATTGCTGTTGTCGGTTATTCTATGTGACCCCGTTAGTTTTTGCCAATATTTGGCATTATCCGCTATTGTCAGTGGCAGCAATTGCGGCTGGATTGTGACCTCATGTAGCTAATATACAAAATATTGTTCTAAATATATATGTATTTGAAAAGCCGAACTCACAGAGTCACTTACTAAGCAGGCCAGTGCCGTAAGAGTAATTGTAGCTGGGAGTATATTGACCATAGCCGTATCCGTACTCTGTCCCTGGCGGAACTGTGGAATCAAATAAAGATGAATAGATAATCATGACATGATGTACTTTAATATTCAAATGAGTATTTGCATAAATCAATTAGCTGGCAAATTAGTTAAGAATGAACAAAAATATATACCGGCTCCGAATTGTCCGAAGCTGGGTAGGGTGTAGGGGTTGTTATGGACGGGCTGGAGGAGGGTGAGACTATTGGGTGTGGGGGTGGGGGTGGGTGGTTTGTCGTCCGAGACCATGCCACCTTGTTGGAGGTTCGGTGGTGGGAGACCTGGCGGGGTCACCAGGGCTGGGTAGACTTGCTGCTGTTGTTGGGACTGTTGTTGCTCTGCACATGCGACATGCGGGTCAAGTCAAACGTAATCAATCAGGAAATGACACAAAGAAAAAAAAAACATGCCAAAATTAGTTCATGCTAGTCACACACAAAGAGCCCAAGTAGGTAATAAAGTTAAAAGCAAAGTTAGAGTTTAGTACCTGAGTAGTCTTTACTCAGATGTTCAATTGTGGTGTTGGTGCCGGGTGGCGGGAGTTGGCCTGGCGGAAAAATAGTAAAAATAAGGTCATGCTTCAAGAGCTATAAATCAACGCCATAAATATTACTTCAAATTTTAAGTGAATCAGGAAGCCTCAGTGCATTACATAGCTTAAAAAGGTCTACGAAACAAGGATCACATTTGCAATAAACTAAATTCGTACTATCAACTAACAGGAATCAAGCGTCTTAATTATGTATCGGTCATCTTATTGTCAGCTTCAAGAACATTTTAATCTGAATCAAAGCGAAAGCTACTAAAGCTAAAAGGACGCCGCTTTTACTGATGAGAACGAACGGATTGAGACAGATTGAGATGAGTTTAGTGCAAAAGATTGGGTTTCATGACAGTAGAGGGTGGTGATGTGTGCACCAACGAGTTTACTCGAAGAGTGTACCATACCAGAGCATCAAGTATACATACCTACCTGCATTTAGCAAACCGTAGTTTTATTCCGGTTTCCGGTTAAAGTAAGTGTTAAAGTTTGCGTGCACAATACATTAAGAAAATTACAGAAATAATAAGCTAAATTATAAATTGGCATGCAGAAATGCTCAATGTAACTATGGGAGTATTTTACAAATTGAAACGTCCAGACACCATCGAACTCATAAAACCCGGATTTTTTGTGAAAGCGATTAGGCGGAAGCGGAACGGCGGGTGCCGGAGAGTATATGGCTCTGAATTGTAGTCATAATTTAGCTTACCGAGAGCGGATCCGAGGGAGGCGGCAGGGCTGTAGACGGGTCCGTTGAGAGACTCGTACATTTCTCCATTATTGTTATTGTGGGGATGAGGGTGGGGGTGCTGGGAGGACTGGACGCCGGAAGTCGGTGGGGCCGCGGGAGGTTGGTGGCTGAACGGAGACTGCGGAAATAACAAACAACTCATTTCAATACCCCCGAATCATGACAGCCTGTCCACGGACGACCCAGATTTATGAATCTACATCATTTATTTCATTTCCATTTTTCTGTCTGTCGCGACTCGGACTAATAAAATATTATGACGTCTCCTGCCAACGCCAGAACGCTACAAGCTACATAATGTCACTCCGATATATAAGTTGATATGTAGTTGAGGTATATAAGCGCACAGTCGATGACCCTAACCTAAGCTGACTGTCTGTGCGGTAGCTAAAAAATACGTGTCTGGGTATACAACAATTTTCCCAAAGAAAAAATGCTAACGGCTGTCAATTTGTGTAAAAATCAACCCGAAACCCCAACCTGACTACACAACCATAGAATACCGGTTAACTTTGAGGCCAGTAAAAATTTAGTTTGTTTGTAATTAAACCTCTACGGCAAATATAGTTAGTTAACCCGAAGAAATATTGACCACATAGGTATTTAGTTGTGTTTATCTCTACGACTAAATCTGTAATCCGTATGCTTTGTTTACAGAATACAGAATCATTTGAGAAGTGCCCTTTCTGGGTCGTACCTGGGCGTCAGTGATAAAAGGATGATATCCGTTGACAGGTTGAGCGGCAGAGAGGTCACAGAGGAGCTTGTTCGTCTCATCCTTCACCGACCACTTGCTCGACCATAAATGCTGAATTAGAGCAAAACAAGAATCACAGCAAATTAGTCACAATCATCATCATAATTAAGATCCAAGGTCCGTGATATAATAAGGCTTCTATGCAATTATCCAAACGCTACAATTAACTAAGTATTTCTAATGACTGACACTGAAAATGAACTCACATTGGCGTAAATCTGCTCGTTGTTGTAGCTTCGTTGACGTTTGAGCTCATCTTCTTCTCTCGAATCTTCTACAAAATACAAAAAAAAGCCATAATTAAGTTAGGTGTACCAATTTAAGGCATCAACCAAGACGAACATTAATTACAAATTAGGGTTCCAAACGGGAATTCGTCAGGGCAGGGTCACATAATTCAGCATCGTTCCTTACACGCACTACTACAGTATTATAAACACCTAAATCGTGTACAATTGCATGTAATTTGAAGGTTTGGAGTAGACTTCATTTTTAATACAATATAGTACAGTACAGTACATTTTATTGCTACCCACTACCCACGGTGTGCCGCGTGCCAGGCAGTGAGGCTGTGAATTATTACCAACATAATGTAAGGCAATAAACTCTCAGAATTTCGAAATTCTGAAGAAATATCCCTCAAAATCTAATTCTTCATCTGTTACACGCTAAGCTGCACAATTTCATAGTGTCTAGTGCCTATATATTTCTACACATAGCCATATATACAACTCATAGCCCCAAATAAGCGCAATAGCGTCTCTTCGAGATGATCCATATATCCTGTATCCTGTGTATGAGAGACTTTCTCCCGCTGAATATTTATTATATCCACAATTCATAATGTGCTTGCTAAATTCACATTTCTGATTTCTGTATTAAACTTAAATATTTTAAATGCAATAACCCGGCTTGACTTCTGACCATTTTATCAGTAACTGATGGACTAACGCGAGACTAAAAACTAAAACAGGGTCTGTTTGTTGTAATTGGAGTACCGTGCTACCTAGGTTTGCATATACACAAGTTCTGAGAGTATAAGCCTGCTCGTCATGTGAGGAGCATAGCAAGGAGAAGCTATACTCAAATAAAAG
>JAQFYT010001275.1:0-17396 GCA_034694925.1 Ceratophysella denticulata
CACCCTGTATACCGGGCCGCACCACGCAGGCACCCATACATGCACGCAGATACCTCCTACCTGGTTATATATAAGATAGTCCCTTATCTAATCTAGAAAAATGAATTCTGTAAATGGATATGGCACTATGTACTGATTTAGGCACGGCTTTGCTCGAGCTAAGCATTACGCATGACCTTCTCGGATAATGCCCTCAGTTCTATCTAATTGTAAATATTGTAGGGAATCCCTTATCTAATGATGAAAATTGAATTCGCGATATGTGTCGATAGCAGTTATTTGCGGTGAAAAATGACCTAGCAAATCGGGGAAAACCAGATCTTACACTTTTAGTCAAATAGCGGTGAAAAAGAGAATATTTGGCGGGGAGATTAATAACAAGTCTATTATAATTTGCGGATTTCAGTACCTGCTGTATCCAAGGTTTTTCGTATTGCAGTGGTAAAACATACAATTTCAAATGTTTCTTTACGTAAAGACATTTCCAGCTGAATTGATTTTCTGCCCGTCGTAAATTTATTTACAATTGTGGTTTTCAAACACAGGGCTACGATGTCCATTTTTAATGGTTATTGGTGGGTACAATTTATGATTTGGAATATTTGTAACTCCTCTATGTCCTAATACATTATTTGATTATTGTAACCACGATTTATTCCATTTTTAGGATATGGTACACAGGCCCAGGCCCAATGCAAACACTACTGCTTCAACTCCAGGCGCAGACATGACACGGCCAGACATTAGCAATTCCTTCAACGGAAAAACTAGATTTCCGTTGGTCGCAGTACTATATTACCCGATATATACTACTGTACTACGGTTGTCCGTACACTGCCGACTTAGTGATATTTATTTATAAGAAATATATAAGCAGCACATGCAAAATTCGGGTCTTCCGTATTTTCTAGGAGAAGTATCAATTCATTGGACTAACTTTAACCGCATTAGTGTTACCACCGGATGTTCTTCTGGTAGACGCGTGCTATAGGTATAAAACTGTCTTATAAACTGCATTCTAGGTATTAAATCCAAACGACCATTTGGCTTGGAGGATATCATGGTAAATATCCATGATATCAAAACCCAAGCTTATGCATTTCATATTAAGGCATATCTAAACCGGGTATTTAACCCTTAAAAATTAGGGTCCAGCATGGTACCATTAACTTCGTCCCCAATCAACGAATCGAAACAAAAAGACTTGCTAAATTAAGCTAAATGCATTCTTCATAAAGTGGATGATGCGCGTTAGATAAAACTAAATGGTTGAATTACAATAAATTATTACGGTCACAGAATAAGTATGTCAATGCTATCAGCATGACCACTTCACTACGGTACCATTCATTCAAAGACGACTCAACTAAATGACTTGAAATTAAAAGTAATATGACCTACTAAGCGATATCTACAACATGGATGATTCCTGTAATTTAGAAAGTTCTCGTTCGCCCGCAATTAATTAATTAGGACTACGTAAACCTGGCGGCGGGAGTTGGAACTGAGCTCCGTTTAGGTTCCTCTTAAGCATAAAACAAAAAGTAAATTGTTCATGAGACAAAGCATGACACTAACCATAATCGCTAAATGAAGAATAAATGCGATCCAAAGGGACTAAAATTGTGGCGACTGACGACTGGACGGCACTTGTCAAGATGGGCAATTAATATCACATAATTCCGACGAATAAATACGGTCGCTGAATGTTGTGTTATACTAAACTATTTTCTATTCTTATGTACTTCTCTGCAACTAGTTTCAATATGTAACGTAAGAGACTGAGCGACTTGAACTCAACTTACTTTGAACGATATCTGTATTCTGTGTAGGCTTTTTATTAATGACTGCAATCTGAACTAGGTTAGGCTTTACAAAGTTAAACTTTAGAAAATGATTTCTGGATAGGATCAAGTGCCTGTATTCTTATCTCGCTACTCGAGCATTTCTGAATTGAGATCGACGTCATCATAGTTCATTGTTTCCAGACAAGATTGCCAGGGTTAGGGATGAATCTTCGTACCTCGCACAGCATAGCTGACCTTGTACGGGCGCCCAACATTTGAGGTGGAGTACCGCTGTCTTTGTGGCTCTTCAGCACGCAAGTGTCTTGACTGCTGAGGCGGCGGATTTTCAGTTCTGACCACCCTTTGCTCTCCTGTATTCCTGTCTCGAGCCTCCAATTCATGCTCATATCTTGGTGGACCGGGGCGTGGTTTGTCGTAGAAGCTATTTTTTATTCGAACCGGACCATCCACTGGTTTACCACGAAAGATATTAGAGCGTCCCTTATCATCCGGATATGGGTTAATATTTTTGAGTCGTTTGCTGGGGTAGTCTCGAGGATGTCCACTGTCATATGCATTTGGTTTTTCTGGGTCCCCTGCTCTGTCCTCGTTTCGTCGCTTGTTTTTTCCAGGGCGATACCGCCGAAGAACCACCATGAAGAAAAGAACCACACTACAGATGAAGCAGAAGATTAGGATGACTGTTAGAGCAATCCCAATGATACTGGC
Source organism: Ceratophysella denticulata (assembly GCA_034694925.1). NCBI lineage: Eukaryota > Metazoa > Arthropoda > Collembola > Poduromorpha > Hypogastruridae > Ceratophysella > Ceratophysella denticulata. The sequence goes on from JAQFYT010001275.1 coordinate 2,517, forward strand.
TTCGTCAAAGAACTCGATCCAAAGGCGTGGAAATCCGGTTATACAGGCCTGTTGAAAAACATGATTAGCTTTTACAAATATTATGTGCTTAAATTATAATTAGTTTGCCTACCTTAGTATGAATCATATCTCTCATCAAATGCTGGGTTTTCTTGAAATTTGTTGTCTTGTCTGGGTGACGGAGCAAATATTCACCACAAGTGGGATAACCATAGCGCTCATTGCAGCAGCTATCCGGAAGGCTATGACGCTTCCCAATGGACGTATTTTTCCATTGCTCCCATGAGGTAAATCCGCAGCAGTGACCCTAAATTTAGTTTGGTATTCCGAAATGTAGGATTTGTAACATTCAGGAACTTCGTATTGAGCCGAGAATGAGCCATTATGGCTTACCTGTTGCTGAATGTGATCCCAATATATTTTGACAGGATATGGAATAACTCCAAATTTTTTATCGGTTTCGTAGTCCTGCAAGGAAGCGTTGATGGACTTTAAGAAATCAACCAGGCTTGTCGATGAGAAAAAAACATTTATACCGGCGCACAAGTCGAAGACCACTAGCAGCACCAGTAGAATACAGTACTGGAATAGGACAGAAGAGGAAGTCAGTAATTTCACCTTTTAGGATTAAATAGGATTCAAGAGTCATAAGGTGCGATCTAGGGATCGCCTACGTCTTGCCTAACCTAAAGTTAGCATTGTAATTGTGATATTCATCTCTGGTTAGGTTAGGAAAAACTTACGCGATTCCCGGATCGCACATGACACGTGCGCTTTATATATGATAGGACCAGAGCCCGAAAACGACAAATGCCCGAAAAGTACTTTAAAAAAGTCGAATTTTTGGAAATCCAATCTAACGTAATCTAACATAATTTAATGAAAATTAATGAACATATTTTACTTAGGTTAGGTTGGAAAAATTATTAATTAAAAATTATCAAAGTTTCAATTTTTTGATAAATTTTTTTGGCTTCAACAGTCACCTAACCTAACCTAACCTTGCCCAAATGACTACCTATAGCATATATAAGTAAGGGAAGGTTATGAAAGAATTAATTCGGAGCTCTGTCTAATTACTACATTAATTTCAAGATATCATTTCGGGCTGTGGTCGTTTTCTCATTTCGCTCAATGAGCGATTTCGGACCTGGTCCTAACATATCCAACGTTTGGAGAACCCCAAACTAATTCCCAAAAACAAGAATCTGCTAAATTCACTTCAACACATATAAACAATTAAATATATATTTATGGTTCGTCGTCGAGCCTTCCTATGTATTTACACCATTTATTTTAATAAAATTCCATGTACATATTGACATTGTTTTAATTTGAAAGGTGAAATGAGAGAAACCATGCCTATTGTTATACGAATTATAAAAAAAAATTATGAAAGGGGACAGGGTTTTGCCTTAAAAAGTTCGGAATTTCTACCTAAATATGGAAGGATTTCATAACAAAAACGTACATTGTACAATATAGAAGGGATTAAGGGGAAGAATATACCTCTTTCTATAGATAAAACACGCCGCTCTGTTTCTGGCTTTACTACAACAATGCATTCTTTATCGTTATTTTACTTGAGACGGAACGCGGAACAATTTCCTTTAGCTATATGTGATCCATAAGAATCCCAATTCCAAGAGCACAAGTAAATGCTGAAGCACGTTTAGCTTAGGTATAGGTACCTATATATTTCTGTTGGCCTTAACCTTGAAATTTATCTATGGCTTGGAATGCCTGCCTTATGACCATATAATACGATCCATAGTTGAGAAATACAGTAAAAAAGAGTTTTAAATAAGTATTATAAAGTAAATAAACCTACTGCGGTCAGTCCACGCAGACAGTTTTGAGAGTTTGGGTCAACCAAACTCCATTATAGTCCAAGCAAACACTTACAAATTACAGAAGCGAATTATCTGCACTTCAAAATCAGTATCAGTAGTGATAGTGACGTCTGTTGAAGAGTTAACACTTTAAAGTGCTACTGTTAAATAGTTCCATCTCAGCAGTCATCGATTTACAGACAGATTTTTTTGTAGATATTTATTGAATTTTACTTCGATTTCCTAAATTGCACAAAATGCTGGGCTCCGTATTATTCTGGTGTACTGTTTTCTTCGTAATTGTTCGATTGTTTCGATTTTACATGAAGATCTTCGTGTGGGGCAGGATTGATCGAAACAATGAAATCAATATACGGGGAAAAGTTGTGCTCATTACCGGGGCTAATACGGGTATTGGAAAACCCACGGCTCAAGAAATGGCTGAGCGTGGAGCCACAGTTGTGCTAGCATGCAGAAACGAAACAGCGACTCGTGAAGCTATTGCTGATATCAAAAGGAAAACTACCAAGGGAGAACTGGTAAGTCGTATGGGAATTTAAGGAAAATCATATAAATAATATTTACATATTTAAAAAAATAGGTTATTTTCCCTTCTTGTATTTATTTATTTTAGATTTTCATGAAATTGGACCTAGCATCTCTGGATTCTGTACGAGAATTCGCGACTGCATTCAAAAGAGATTTTACCAAATTGGACATTCTAATTTGTAATGCTGGGGTCTTGACCCCGTCAAACAAGAGAGCATGGACACAGGAAGGATACGAAATACATTTCGGTGTAAATCATTTGGCCCATTTTCTGCTCACAAACCTATTGTTGGATCAAATTAAGGATGCTGCACCGAGCCGGTAAATGTCCACAATATAATGACACGAATCAAAAAATTATAGGTATAAGTCTATTTTGTTCATTTTATCCATGTGCAAAAATTAATTTCGATGTAATTTTCCCATAGAATTGTTACCGTCAGCTCCTTTGTGCATGAAAAAGGTGAGATTGACTTTGATGATCTCATGAGCGAGCATAAAGACTATCCCACATCCGTCATGCAACAACCGCTCTACCAGAATTCCAAATTAGCCAACGCCCTATTCAACAAGGAACTTGGAAAGAAATTGGCCGGAACTGGAGTTCAGACTTATTGTGTTTGCCCTGGAGTTGTGTACACGGACATTGCGAGGCGGCTTGATATTCCATTGCTTGTCCGATTAATCGGGCCGATTATAAGACAGTTACAAAAAACACCGTCCGAGGTAAAGAAAAACTATTTTTTTTACTGAAAATTCTTCTTAGTTTTAAATATTTGACAATTTACTCATGAAATGGATTTTCTGTTATACAATTAGGGCTGCCAAACCACGCTGTTCTGTGCCTTATCGAATCATCCCGATGTCATTTCAAAAACTGGAGAATTCTATCAACGCTGTAAACTCTGGAACGCCCAAGACAGACGCCCACTCAGGGATGCAGATGCAACTCGGCTTTGGACTGTTAGCGAACAATTAGTTGGATTGTAAATTATTGAGTTCGGAAATAGAGATTAGCCTGACATGTTCAGCTACATCTATGTATGATACTCTTGACTATTTTATGTACAAATTGGATGTGTAGAATACTGAATAAAAGAGCGATAATACCAGGAATTTCATTAAAAAGAATTTTATAGAAAACGCATTCACATTCATACTCACGGGCTTTACAATCATCTTTGACGTAATATTGGATTAGTATAGTGGAAGTGGATACTTGGAAACAATAATTAAGCTGTTTTTGTTCCAGGTTTTGGAAATAACGTTTCAAAAATATATCCCAACTTAATTTGAGAATATCCAGACGACTCCAGAAACTTAACTATTACGGCACGGATTTTATTGAATCTTCGGACACCTTCATCTTCTTTCTCCAGTTTAGCGATCATAGCTGAAAAAATTATAAATACGAAATCGAATTAGAGGCAAAATGCATGTATTTGTGCACCAAATTTTGCGCGAAATCGTTACAATTGCATAAAGCACAATACCTTTCTCAGTATCCGTTCCGAGTTCTTCAGAGTGCTTCTTTATATCCAACAAGTAGGTGAAGTATGTAAGTTGTCTGTACAATTCAGCCTCCGTATAGTCTTTGCACATGAGTCCTTGCCAGCATTTGTGACATCCTGGGAACCCATTGATCAGCTCTATCTGTACTGCTCTCTCCACATTGTCACAGGTTGGGTCTTCACAGATATACACGTTCTGTAAATAAAAATATGCATACCCATAAATAAAATACACAATAAATAGATAATGATAATGACAATCAGACCGGAATAGCCTGCATCACAACCACGTACCTTGTAGTATTTATTGATACAACCCCGAATGAAGAGGGTCAAACGATTGATTACATGCTCAATGGGTAAAGCCTGGGAGCAAGTCGGGCATTTCACCAACGCGAAATTTATTTCCATACCCTATGCAGAAAAAAACAAAAGTTAAAAGTTATAGAACGAACTAAAGGATTGGATTTGATTGAAATTTGTAGCGTAAACTGGAATTTACCTGTCCGACGAATGGTGAATCCCATTTAATTTCAGCTCTACAGGCAGGATTTATACAGTTCATTGTGAATCGTCTACAACTTGCATATTTTTCAGCCTCAGTCTGTTGACCCAGGGTTCTATCTTCATCGTTCTCTTCCACAACACGTCGTCTCTTGAAGGCAGTAGGGTCCATGCCTAATTTAAAAAAAAATAAGTATCGAATATTGCATATACGCTTTCTAGAATGAAATCGCGCTAATTTTACATGACGCCGAATATTCTTACCCAGAGCTTCAGCCACACGAGCTCCATCAAGGCCTGGAATTGGCTCACAAATTCGTGAAACCACTGGATGCACCTGTTGAGCTAAATAGTATTCAGGGTCAGGCTGGAGAGTTTCATCTTCCTTCACTTCCTGAACTTCTTCTGCGCTGCTGGAAGCTTCCGCCTTCGCTCCAGCTGCTTTCTTGACGTTCGTTAGTTCGGTAAGGTGATGTGGGAGCGTATCAGTGCAGAACAAGTACGAGACAGTATCTCCATTTTTGAATTTCTTGTGTAAGTCTCCAGATTTATTCATACGTAGTGCAACTTGGACATGATACAAACCCTGGGCATCTTTGTAATCCTCAGGATTCTTTGCCAATTGTTTCGTAATAAGGAGTTCCTTCAGAAGCACGTTTCCTTCACGTAGCTTGGCTGAAACTTCATTCAAGATTTTGCAGATCTTGAATATCTTGTCATCCAGGGATTGCTCAGTCATAATTTCATCCAAGATCAACCTGATGAAACACAGAAATTACATAGAATATTTAAAATTCGTTCGAATTCGAGCCTCAGTAAATCCGAAAACAGCACTTATGACTTACCTTGCCGTATTGGAAGCCACCGGAGCCCAATCACGCCTAACCATATCCAAACCCTTCATTTCCAAAGCAGTTTCAACTTCTGCAACATATAATGTCGTAATTGTAATGAGCGCACGAAACAGTAAAAAATAGTTGACGAATATTTCTAAGGCTAACCTCCATTAGGTTTTCGATTGTACAGAAGGGCAGCATACTTCTTTTTCTTGAGTAGGAGCAGGAACCGGAATACTCCATCAATTTCTAACTCGAGTAATTTATACATTTTGTTGATCTCAGATTTGATTGTATTTCCAATCTGGAAGACTTTCTGAATATCTTGTGTATTCGAATTGATCATCAAAGAGTCTGTGTCTCCATAAATTACTTCAAAGCCCATTTGCTCCACTGCCTCTTTTGTCCGGACCAGAATATCTCGACCTTTGCCTATAAAACGTAAGAATAACTTCGTAATCGTAAAGGCTTATGTCCAAAGTCAAAGGTCAAACAACATCCATCAAATTCAAATCATATCCAAAGTCAAAGGTCAAACAACATCCATCAAATTCAAATCATATCCAAAGTCAAAGGTCAAACTTAGCATTCATCAAATCATAATCCAAAGTCAAAGGTCAAACTTAAACATCCATCAAATCTTACCGGTAATCAAAGCAGCCAGTTCCTTAGCATAAAATCTAGAATTTCTAAATCCGAGACATCCATACATAGAATTAGCCGTGAGCTTGAGGGCTTTCTGCCGAATGTCATATTGTCTCATCATATCTGCTGAAACGTCTCCCTTCATCAACCCTTTCACTTGCTTACGACTCTCAACTAATTTTCTAATTTCTTCAGGTAAAATACCCCGGTCCTTCTCTTCAATTTCCGAATTCTCATCCGCCTGAGTATTCGTAGTGAAACAAATATTGTATTCTTGAATAATGGAAGGATACAGAGAATTGAAGTCCATCAAAACAATGAAATTGTCATAAAATCCTTTTTTGGGTTCTAAAACCATTCCTCCAGCATAAGAAGGCCCTGAACCTTTCTTCCCACCCTTGTCCTTGTCCCCAGTTTCTTCACCCTCTCCTCTCACATTCTTGTTGAATGGTTTGAATTTATCTGGGACAATGTAATTCTTAGAATGGAAAGCATGCAGAAGTAGGTATTCGTTTCGTTCTGATCGACCGCCAAGGAGTGTCCGAAATAAGGTATTTCCTAAAAATACAAACAGTGTGAATAGTTCGCGGTGAAACACACTGTGTTAGATTTCAAGAATGCGATAAGATGGGCTAAAAATATATGTTACGGTTAGGATATAATCTTGGTCCTGTTATAACCGAACCGGTTCGTATATAATATTGAATGCGAGTTTTGCCAATTAAACACCATTAGTCAAGCTAATCAGAATTCGTTAAATATGGAATCTGGACCAGACTTTGGTGCTCTTTCTAACGGTGCACTCGTTAACACTACTAATCTGCTGCAAAATTATCAAATATCAAATTACCCATTAATTAGAAAAATTCCAAGTCGCGTCAGAGTCGTTTGACATTTTCAGAGGGAAAAAATATTCTGAGCTTAAAACTAATTACACCATTGAAAAGAGCGCTAAATTCCGGTTCACATCCAATAATTATCAATTTCGAATTCGCTTGATTAATATTGGTACTGTACCAAATTATATCCGAACCGTAACATATTCACGGAAGAACCTATGTATAAACCTTACCAGCAATAGCAGTAATTTGGAGTGCAAGTGGCATGACCTGAAGCTCATTCACGAGCCGAATATTGAGGACACAATGTTGCATTCCCCATTGAATAAAGTAATTGAGTCCATCAGAAGAGTCGAATAATTGTTTCATTTCCGGTCCCGTCAAAGATTCGACTTGCCCTTCTTTCATTCCTAAAACTTGTGTGGCAAGACTTTGTAATTCATAGGATCTGGCACGAATTAATTCCATGGCCGAGATTTTTACGTCACAAAATAGACGCCCTGCTAACACTGACTTGTAGTCCACGGTTTTACTATTCTGTAAAGGGATTTAAAATTCATACCATATTCAGTACATTGAACATTGAAGTTTGACGAGATCTGAAAAGACATATGAGCGGATAAAAACTAACCTTGCCAATCAGCGTTGAACGCTTCAATCTTCCAATTCTAGACCAATGCGGAACTTTCAGATTCAATAAATGAAGAAGCAACAAGTCAAAGTTCAGATCATGACCCAAATAAACATCAGCATCAATTTGTTGCAACTTCGCCAAGAAACAACCCAACATTGCTCGTTCCGAGTCCATTTTGACATTTTTCGAATTCGGTCTATCTTTCGGAAATACTAAATCCACGTCGAGCGGCCAGATCTCACCCGGTGGCTTGTTCACAACTATGGGAAATAATTGCAGAACGAAAATAGTAATAAAGATATGGTGCTCAAATCAGGTTCGAATACAATCAGTCCATAAGCCTTAACTTACAACAAAAGTAATCGTGGTACAACTCATTTGGTTTCAAGGGTGCTTGAAGTTTGAAATTCTTGTTGACCGAAACACCCATGAATACAATTGTGTCTTTCTTGGATGTGGCATCATTCACGGATTGAATATTCATAGAAGCCAGAATGACTGGTGGAATAGCCATATCCAAACTTTCTGGATTTAGTTTAACGTTTGCAACTGTACACGTAAACTAAGAACAACGTAAAAATATGACAATATTACAACATTGTATATAATGAAGCACCAAATCAATTGAATATTGAATATATATGAGCAATATCTAACCTCAAACTTGCACCAGGAATGTTGCTGGGAACCTTCAATTTGTTCCGGATTCTTAATTTGAAGCCATGATGGTCCTTTCAGCTTTTTGTCCAAAAGAAAGTTTTCCATCAAGGGAGACGATGACCCGAATATGCGTGAAAATGTTTCTCCTTGTAAATCGGCCGGGAGGGACGGCAATGAACCCTGAGCACAAACAAAATAACAGTAAATTAAATATAAATATCAGTGTTGCAAATTGGCAAATTCTATACTTATTATGCAAGTTATTCAAATCAAATTACCGAATATCGAACTTCTACATAATCTCCAAAACTTGGGACATCCGTCAATTCAAAACAATATTTCTTCTTGACTGGTCGGGATTTGAATTCATTAATCCTGTATTTCGGTGCAATTACATCATTGAATTCAGCGTACACGTCCACAACGGTAATTGATTCGCCTTGTTCGTTCTAAAAAAAAGATTACAATTACATGCCAGATAACCACCTTCGACATTAAGTATGGAAACTGAACTCTGATTATCTTACCGAATCCTTGGGAAGCAGATAAATACATCTCGGGAGATCCTTAACGACCACACAGCAGCTAGAAAAATTATTCTTCGATGCTTCAACCTTTCCGAAGAGATACAAACTACCTGGATTCTTTGGTTCTTCATACATATCCAACCAGAAAAAGTTCAAAACCTAAAAAAATTCGATTCCGCATTAATATAATCAAAATCGCGTAATTTAATTTACTTGAACAGATATTACCTTGCTTTCATCCGTATCTCCATCAACGAGAAATCCAATATCCGTGCTATCCGTCGTTGTTCCATTTCCGGGTTTGTCTATAGAAAGCTGCCCAAAAGCTTCAAAGCTCTCAATGTCACTAAATCGACTCTTGTCCAATGAAACCTTCGGCTTTGATGGTACCGGTTTGGAAACTGCAGGAGTAGCTGAAGTTGTAACCTTTGATGGTTCAATTTTAGTTGACATTGGCAATGAGGTTTTAGCCCGCTCAGGCTCTTTCTTTGCAGGAGGACAAGCACTTTCAATAACGTCTGGAATATCCGTCATCATAGCATCCATACTGTCATCATCAATGAAGGACGAATCATTTCCATTTCCATTCCCGGAAGAAGAATAGCGTGAAGTGAATCTGTCGGATTCATCCCGAACCTCATTTCGAACAACAAAGGACGTAAACTTCTTCTTCACCACGGTGGGTTTAGGAGAAGGAATAACCGGTGAACGGATTTTAGTGGATTCCAGGAAATTATCTGCTATTCTCGTTTTTTCCATGATACTCTGACCTCCCCCAGAACTAGTTCTTGGCTTCTTCTCCGCATGGAGTTCCTTCATGAGATCACCCAAGAGGTCATCTTCGGATACTTTGCAGTTTGTAGTCTCTGAGGCCTCGGGAGCTTCGGCCCGTTTTCTCTTTGCAGGCATAGATCCCAACATATCCCGAAGACTATGAAAAGCTGCACGATTACTGTCTCTTTCCTCTTTCTTGGCCTTTTTCTCCTTTTTGTTCTTGGACTTCCGACGATCTTTCTCATCATCGTCATGATCATTCAAATCATCATCAAATATCTCCCGCCCGTCTTCGACGTAACCGGAACCTAATTACGTATAAAAAATTCGTCATAATGTCCAATGTCAACTCAATTTTCAATGCCAAAGCCATCTGAAGTCAGTTAAAATGTAAAATCCGCCGAAGAAATATAAATTATACCATCATCAACAATCCAATCATCCTTCTGTCTCTCATGTACTGTTCGAGAGTATGTGGACTCGTCCACGACATCATAGACACTCTGCACTTCTTTGACCTCATACTTGTTCTTCTGTCCTCGGAGATTTCGTAGTCTCTCCAAAGCATCCAATCTTCCAGCAGAACCTTGGTTTCGGGTTCTCTGACTTCTTCCGCGAGCCAGGGATGTAGACGGCTCGGAATCTCCATCATCTTTCATCAAAAGAATAGTAGAAAATCAAAGTTATAACAATATTATATGATATGCAAATTAATTATAACTAGCAGATCCAGATGATTCATATTCAACATTGCACACATGGTACAGGTAATTATCGTATTACTACGTCACACGCTCTATGTCATACGTGACGTGACAATGTAACGTTGGACGTGAAGAAAAATTTACAAATACATGCAAAAATCCGTAGATACTTTATGACACGCGTTTCTTATGCAATAATATGAAGTTGTAAATGCTATTATTCAGTAATATATTCCAATTTTTGCCATGTTGCATATATTCAATATTACATGTCACGGGCAACCAGTCACCAGTCACCGGCAACCGGGTGTGAGGGCACTAGGTTGCAGGCTAAATGAAACCATATTTTACTTACAACTAATGATATCTTGTACTTTCTCCGCTTTCACTTCCGGACCGGATACCGGAGTTTTAAATAGAGCATCAAACATAGAATGACAAGATTTTTGACATGTCACATGTCCAGTCACCAGAACATAAACAATAATGAAAGTACGGATAATATAGACAATCAACAATAATAGACGGGCATGGACTCACCACTCATAGTTTCTGTAGTATCTCAAGGCAATTCAGATTCCAAACTTGACCTGACCTTTCACCTGACCCCTGGGTTTTTCTTGGACACAATACCAAATACAAAATACTGAGCACCCTTGTCACTTGTCACTTTTGATTTTACATGTCCCTTGTTTATCGGTCTTGCCCGCTCATTCCCGCTTTCACAGCTTTCTTCAACAAAGGCATGCCTCGCCTCTCTTCTGCAGTCTGCATTCATTCCCTCGCCCGCCACTAACCGAATCCAAATTTCACGATTTTACTCTGTGGACTGCCGCCAAGTTCAATTTCTGGAAATTAGACTATTTTTTTAGTTTTGAAGTGACAGCTAATAATTTTTTAAAAAATTAATTTTAAGTTTTAAAACTTGACATTCAACATTTGAACCTAATTGAGGACTACAAAAAGTAGGATGGCTAGTGGAGGTGGTGGTTCATCTTCAGTCCCGCCGACGGGAAAACAGTTACCGCGAGATGTTATCGTCATGCATGCCATGTTACGGGAAATGGGTGTCACAACTTTCGAACCCAGGCTTCTCAATCAGATGCTGGATTTCATTTACAGTAAGTCATTAATTAAGTGAAACTAAAACTAAATCACAAAATAAATATGCTATTCTAACTGTGCGGTTAACTAAGTTGCTATTAAACAGTTTTTTGTTATTGATGTCAGATGTATGAATCATGCATAAATCATGCATGTCGTATGGCTGATGGCATTATGTTGTATGTTGTATGTTATGCATTACACATTATGTATTCACGTATGCAGCATGGATGGTATAGTACGTTTAATTAACATAATTGCCAATAGCACAATTATGTAATGCAAGGTACTGTCACTGTAGCACATACAACATAGTAGCACGGGTCAGCTGACAATGTGTCGGTAATTCCAAATCGAATTGGAATGAAGAGACAATGGAATATGGAATGAAAAATTATTGAAAACGACGGAATCGACTCAATAATACATGATTGAATTTGCCGAATTTGGTTTTAACTTTTATTTAAGTCTAAACATGGACGTTCATATTTAGAATAAATAAAAATTAGCAAAATCGATTAATTACTTTGTCTGTTATCCTCCCACTAACACTATAATGATATACTCTGGTCAACGGGCTACTAGCCACTGCTCGCAACAGATAAATTAACTCAAAAAGTAGGAATCAGATTTTTTGGTACCAATAGCATGAGAATATGATGTAATATGCGGGTTTGGAGCTGTACGTACGTAAGCTGACGTAGAACCTTCTCTGGGTTTGATTACCAAAGAAAGAGCTAGATGCCAGGTCCCAGGTCACGTTAATTGTTTGGCAAATTAGTTAGACTGGGCTCGACAACAAACCTAGCCTCAGTTCTTGAAATCTAACGTAAAAAAGATTAATTTAATTATGCGGTTCTGGAAATCGCGTAAACCGCAAAGACAACCGGTTCGGCTTTTTGTTGTTGTCACTCGACTCGAACTCGAGTGTTTGACCAAGCCTGGCCAGTGTACAATATTAAGTTACTATGATTCTTTTCTTACTCATATTACAGAGTACGTGACATCGGTCGTTGAAGAGGCAAGAATCTATTCTGTTTACGCCAAAAAGAAGACCATTGATGTTGATGATATAAGATTGGCAGTGAAAGTTATTACGGATAAATCATACTCCACTGTTCCACCTCGTGATGTGAGTCAGAGTCAAGTTAATTTCCTTAAGGATCTAGTTGCCAGTCGTTATGATAATTGATAATCATACATGTCAGATATTAATTTGTGCCTAGATGCTCTTGGAAATCGCGAAGAACAGGAATACAACTCCATTACCCTTACTGAAAGCGAGCTCTGGACTCCGTCTTCCGCCAGATCGTTTCTGTCTAACTCAACCCAATTACCAGCTCCAATTTTGTAAACGAGCCATGGCGAGCAGTGCATTGATGTCAGGGTCAAGGAATAGCTACAACACCAATGCGAGTGTCTTCAAAACCCCAACTGGCCTACCGCTCAGAACAGTAGTGCTCACGAACAATTCTTCTTCCTCCGCGTCTGCCTCAAATGAACCGGAGTTCAAGAAACAGGCAAGTACAATTACGTGATACTCTAATAGCTGTCCCTGATCCGCTTGAGTATGGATAGGGCTTGGCAAAGGGTTACAACCATTAAATGAATTGTATTCAATATTCAAGTTCATTGCTTAGCACAACCATGTGTATAATGACTCGAGAGAGTTGGGCATTGGGCAGTGCCTACAGTAGTCGTGGGTTGCGAAATCAAAATGAAACGAATTTACTGTGTTTAGGAAAAGTTGTCGGTTCACATCATTGTAACCGAAGCAAGAATTCTCAGTGTATCATATCCTTCACAAATTAATGCAAATAAGCACTGACCTCATTCTTTACCAATAACACAACCTACAAAGTTGTGAACAATGAAGTTAATAAATATTAAAAAATTAGCGAATCAACAATATATTCTTGAATTTAAGACTATTCTCATATTTTGAAATTCGGGCTGTATCTAATAGTAGCTAACGGGCAAAATATAGTTCTGGCCTGGGCAAGTACGGTAATATTTTAAATAAGCGGTAAGCAAATAACTTTGTCAATTGCTAGAGGTTCATCAGGTCACACTTTTTCAAACAGTATCATGTAAAATGCTTGTGCTTGTGTCCGAATTTTGTCAAATCAAACTTTTAAGATGATAGTGATTGATTCATACAAAATGACATATGATATCACGGCATGGGTCTGATTCCATATCTCCTAATACGAAACGAACATCAGCGTTATGACCCTGTATTAGCTTTTCCCAATAAGCTAACATTACGATACGATAGATTGCCGAAATTCTAAACATGAGCATAGCCTTAATTCCACCAAGACTCTAGGAAATGCATCTTCCGTCTTTCTGGCCTGGCTTTGAATTGCCAATTCTGCCGCTCTGTCTAGCATTTCTGCATTATGCACAATACAAATTATCAAACTATGTTTTTCTGCGTTTTCTCTTCCTCGATGACACTGGCTTGGTTTGACTTTTTTAGGAAGAAGTTAATGAAAAATTCAAAACACGACGCTGACTGACCATCATATTACCCTATAACCCCCCATCAGGCCCAACTTGAACTTGACAAACCAGACCAGTCAAACTCGATTTTCATTGACCTCATTTTGTGAAGCCTTACTTGCATTTACTTACACCTTAGCCCACTCAAGCCAGATCAAAACAGTATTGGGATTGAATTTATGTTATTTATTTTTTTTTATTCTAGAAATTCCTTTCAAAAACTTTCGTTTTAGTTTATTTTCTAGTTCAAAAGGGTAATAATCTCTCAGGTTTTCTGTTTCTGTATTCGAGAAAAGTCATATAAACATAAACTAATTTCTTGTTTCGCTCGCCATGATCAGATCATGTCTGCTTATGTTATGTTGTAATTTCAATTTAGAGTCGTATTGTATTTCGTTGTACTTTCTCGTAAAAACGACAACGAATAAGCATTGGGCATGTTTCACTATGCACTGCTATGCTTAATAAGGTAAAAGTTACCTTTACCTGACATTTGACATTAATCAGGACTGATTTGAAAATGCACGCAATGCTGGTCTGTCTGGTGCAATAATAAAATGAAAATAAAACAGTTGACATTTATTTATTTGAGGAATTAGAGAAATGCAATTATAAACCATGAGCGGAAATTAATTACCTCTTAACTTACTAAAAGTTAAAGCTTTTAAGTATTCCAATTAAAAGTAAATGAGTGAAATTATTTCCCTTGACACTCCTCTTGATCCTGAACTTGATTTTTCTCAAGCACGTTATTCCACATGCACGGATACAGAATACAAGTACAGATACAGATACATGCAAACCTCAATACAATTTGTTACACACACACACATACGGCTTATTCTCATTGTTGTCTGCTGCCGGACTTGCTACCTCTTTTCCGTATCCGGTCGTTTCGAGTTGGACAGTTTCACTTGTGCCATTTGGCTAGGGACCGGTTTTTCCTAATGCTGTTTACATGGTTGCACCTACTTCAGTGCATTTTCATGTTGATTTTAGTTTTATCTACGATCTACGGGGTGTAGATCACCCAGGTAGGACACAATACTTTGGATTACGATTACGTTCTCCAAGCGAGCAATTTGGGCGTTTTCGATCAGGAACGTGGCTAGCATATTTTCACGGTTAGATCCGGAAGCGTCTATCCCAAAAGGCGCAGAAAATTTAGTCTGTTTTTTAGGGCAATTATTTTTCTGCCCATAAATAATTCAATAAATTCCCATAAGGATAACAGGTTTTGCCAATAGAAGGCTTTG
>JAQFYT010001276.1:0-17390 GCA_034694925.1 Ceratophysella denticulata
CACTGACCCATCTTGACGTACCAAGGATTATGTTAAAAACTAACGCATAGCCCGAGTACTCATACCGCGACAATTCATAACGCCCAACTATACTCATAGCGCGACAATTGATAGCGCCCAACTCATAGCAGCGACAACTCGTGTAGCGAGCCCAATTCATAGCGGCGACTACCCACATAGCGGGCCTAATTCATAGCCGGCTGTAACTCATAGCGGCCCAGTTTATAGCAGCCAAAAAATTAAATCTATTTAAATGAAAACATGATTTATTGTATTCGTCAGTTATACCCGTTATACCCTGAGAGTATTGAAGGTTCGGCTGGCTAGCCGAGCCTTCAATACTCTGAGGTTATACCTTTTACTGGGTCACTTACAAAGTGAAAGCCCATAATCATAAACATATGATGAAACTACTTGAATAATCGATTCATGTACAATCCAGGGGATACACATCATAAGTGGAAAGGTAAATATATCAGTGCCAAAAAACAAAATTACGAATTGAAAGCTATTATTTAGAGATTTATTTAATTTTTTGGCTGTTATGAATTGGGCCGCTATGAGTTTTCGCCGGCTATGAGTAGTCGCCGTTATGAATTAGGCCTGCTAGTAGTCGCCGCTATGAATTGCGCTCGCTACGAGTTGTCGCTACTACTATGAGTTGGGCGCTATGAGCAGGGCTGTTATGAGTACATAGTCGTGGATTCAAACAAAGGCAAACCAGGTACTGCGTGACACGACACACCAAAATTAAAAACTAGCGTATTTTTAGTTACTGCTTCTGTCTGGAAATACAGAATTTGAAATCAATGGCTTAGTTATAGGGTTTACGGTCGTTTCGCCTCTCACGTTTCGCCTCCACTCGTTTCGCCCCGTATCGTTTCGCCTCCAATTCCTTAATTTTACCAATGTTGACGCCAGATATAATGGAGCGAGCTGGGCGAAGCGTTGGAAGCGAAACGAGCCGAGGCGAAAAGGCCGGATACCTAGTTATAGTATCATTAGGTGTTTTTAAACGTTTTCTGTGAGTATTTGAAACAGGTTTGCCACATATCGGCATTCCAGAAGTCCAACCAGTAAAATTAAAATTGATACAATGTCAAGGCATGTTGGTGACGTGACTGGTGTGGCGACCTGGTTAAGCGTTCGAATGGGAATTAAATATTCAACGCTACACGCCCAATCACACTATAACTGTTGGTACTTCACTTCACATATTGTTTTATTGGGAATTGTTGTATAGTTTTGTACGGTCAGTTTGAACTGTCCGTTACTGAATACTCCCTATTGCCCATAAGAAAGATTTGTACCGTGAATAGCAAATTAAGGCGCATGGTAATCCAAGCTAAGCTTAACATGATATGAAATAAATTAAAATTCTCTATTTCACAACTCGTGACGCCATGAGTCATGTAAACGAATCGTTTTGCCGGACGCCGATGAGATTTGAATCCTACGCTTTATCACCATGTAATTTTGCCAAATATTGTGTTCACATTTTTTTGGTTAGATTGCAATCATTGCGCGTAAAATTATTTTTCATATCCACATCAGTTGGTTTCGTTTCTTGCAGAAGCAGTAAAGCGATGTTTTATTCACTGAATTTAATTTCACAGGTATACGATGCAAATTGAATAGAGGTATGGAACAATAATTGATCTGACGATTACAACAGCAATAATTTGTAAATCTTTGAAACATAATTTAACAATTCAAACATTTTAAATATAAACTGAGATTTAAACTGTAAACAAAACTTGATCGGGAACAGAATTGAATTGAAGTTTAGAATTTAGAACCAGAATCAGTGACAATTCAGTATGCCTAAATTACTACAAAAGACACCAGTGCTTACTGGTTCTCCAAATATTTGAATAACTTGCACAATCCCGAACTATTTCTACTAACTATGACTATTCTAAAGTGCCTACGGGATTTTCGTCATTGTCAGCTTAAAACTTGACACCGGAGGACAACCGGACTGAATTAGGCAGTTCCATAAGCCAGGACGTAGCCTGCCTCTGGTTCCAACGCAAACTCGGGTTTGAATCTGGAATTTACAAGAAATAAAATCAATTATAAATATCTGAGGTTTTCTCTTGCATCTGAGTAGGATTATAGCATAAAAAGTGGATGTAGAATGTACAACAACGTACTTTGGAACCACTGCTCGAAACGGCTCAGGCGTTGCAGCACTCACTACGCCCTCCTCAGTAATTCCAAATGCGGCTGTCAAGCTCACGTTCTGAGATGACGAGCCCAAATTGGCAACCACGACGTGATTTCCTCTACGGAAGAAACAAAATAGAACGTAAATACTTACCAACTAACGCCAAGTAGTACAGTAGATACTCAAACATATCTAGGCTATGGGTACAATAAATTCACATTTTTCATGCTTATTTACCTCTTAAATGCAAAGATGCCTTCGGGATTCGCAAAGGTCTTTATCGGCTCTTCATTGTTTTCAGCCGTTTGATTAATATTTTTGTGAATCGTGACCAGATCCTTGAAGAAGCGAAGGGTTTCATCTACAAGGTAATCAAATGAACGCACATATATTATGAGATAGTGAACATGAATTATGTACTTTGAATTTAAAAGTATGTACTATGTACTTAACAGTAAATTAAACTTACTCTGCTTATTTGAAATGGCAAACTGCATTGCTCCGACGTTCGTATCCAGGGTTGAACCAGAAGGTGAATCACGTCGGTCCGTTATACCAATTTCATCTCCATAGTAGGCCACAACTTCTCCACGAATAAGAAGGGTTACCATTTCTAGAATATTGGCTCTCGGGTTTCCAAACTTGTCGGCTGGTCTTTGAAGTCTTGGGCTTGACAACTGTAAAGATATGATAATACGCATAAGTATAATGTGACGTTTGATTTACAAATATTTGACATTGTAAATTGTTATATTGTGTTTCTTACTCTACGCAAAACGAATTTAGACTGGGTAGCATCAATACTATTCTTCAATTCCTCGGCAGTGAATTTAGGACTGAGATCAGTGGCTAAATCAGAAATTATTGGAACAATATTCTTGGAACTGTAGGAGTCCAGAGCTTGAGTTGCAGTAAGACCGTCGACATTGACAAGGGCGTATGGTGGGCTTCGCTCTCCGAGTTCCCTGAATTAACAAAAAAAACTGTGAATAAAATTGATTTTTAAGCTTTTATTTATAAAAAAAATTAAACCGGAAATACCATGTTGAAGAATCCAACAAATCCTCCAGAATCTTCTTGTTCCCAGCGTTATTGACCGTTTTATTTTGGTTAGACAAATCGGAGACGTCATCAAGCAGGAAGGAAGCATCAGAAATGAGGAATCCCACAATGTTACTTGCGTTATACCAGTACCTGAACACTTTCTGTGAAGGGCAATGTCAAAAAAGAATATGGTTTATTTCAGTCCGTTATACTTCATTTCATATTTCATAGTTAAGAATGAGAATGTCTATTTCACTCACGTTGAGTTCCTTGACGAGTTCAGGGTTGTTGAAATTGAAGTCGGGCTCTCCGTCTCCAAATTGATGAAAATAAGAGTTGTTGGTGTCGAGGTAAGGGGACCAGGCCGGAGCTCCAAGTCGACTCTTCCAAGAGCTCTCCTTCACTTCCTCCGTGGGTTTCAGAACATAGTAGTCAGGATTGTTCGTGAACCATTTATTATTTTTAGAAGAGTAATTCGGGACAACTTGAAGAATGACATTCGTGCCTGGGAATATTATATCATAGCCATTAATTAACCAAACCATGGTATTCTGCATGTTCTGCTGTTTATTCGCTTAATAGGTATAAAATATAAGATATAAGCTCATACCCTTGGCCTTCAATTCATCAACGGCAGTAGTTAAATCTTGAATGTTTGTTGTACCCAAGGCAGGGTCAACGGTCTCAAAATCAGTAGTACTCAAAACCTGGGAAATGATGACGGTCCTGACTCCCAAGCTTTGGATGTAGTCAGCCTGTTCTTTCAAGCCTGTGAAAGACAGAAAGTCAAGTTTTTGTAATTTTTTTTGTATCGATCAAATACTGCAAAAAGACAATGATTTTTTTTAAAATTCCGAAATGTTAATTCAACCGCGCTTTTAAGGTTTAGCCAGTCATTCGAATCCTCAAAAATGAATTAAAACACCGTTGATTTGATAACATTTTGAAGTCGTTAATGCGTAAGTTACCTTGTAGTTTGTTAGGATTGTTCGTGAAAGAATTGAGGTGAATTTGGTAGTACGGTCCGTCTTTGACAACGTTGGCGGTGCCCTTGGTGACTCCACTGCACTTGGGTGCAAGAACGATGATGACGATGGCTCCGACGAGCATGGCAAGCCAAATGAGCCAGAAAAGAATGAAGAGAATCCAGCGAAGTCTGACCCAAAACGGGTCATTCGCGTACTTCATCAATTCCTCTTTCCCGAGACCCACGAACTTGGGTACTCCGGCTACTTCTCCCAGGTCGACTTTGGCATCTCCGTTATTCGGGTCTTTGCCCTGTGGAATGAACTGAACGGCGGGTTCCTTGGGATTCAGCGGCATTCCGTCCTCACCAATTCCACTCGTGTCTTCGGGTTGCGCTTTCGGGGCAATGCCCTCGGCATCAATTTCAACAGGCATTTCGTCTGGAGTTTACTTTTTGCCTTACTTACTGTAAATAAAAATAATTGAAATATTGTAGTACTAAATAAAAAGTCGTAACTCGAACGCGATGAAATGATCAAAACTAGACAATCCTAGTCGTGGCAAGCCAAAGCGAAAAAAAGTACGCAATAGTTTTTGTATTACACGACACACGACCAAAGTTAAAAATTCAAAAACAAGCTGGGCATGCATGCCTACAGCCTATGTCACACTTTCAAGCAAATACCCATACGCGAGTATTAGATAATGCTTGAAGAGACACTGTAGACTATTATCTTTAATTTTAATTGAAACCAATCAGCGACTAATTAGTGCTGTTAATTGCTCCGTCGAGTTTGCCTGATTGTGAGTTGAATGATAATCTTAATAATCATAATACTTAATCAATAATCTTTTGATATGGAATGCATGCAGCTCAAACTTTTGTCTTTTGAATTTTGTGTCACTGAGCCTGAACCACCGCGTCAAGAAATACTAACCAATTAGTGATCTAAATCTACCTAATTTATTATAAATTATCTTTATCGTGAACTTAATATTCAATTAAAGTTCCACTGTTCAGGAGCAGACTGAAACGGCGAGAGAATATAACTCAGCACTCAACAGAGAATCGTTCATGGATGTAATCTTTTATCTAGGCACTTGACTTTTGTTTTTGTAAGCAAGCCGTATGTTGTATGTTATAAAATGAACTTTTGCTGATACGGCCTGAGTGCCTGAGAGCACACGTGTAACGCGTACTGTTGAATGCACTATTTACTGATACTTAATGTATATTGTTTTAGAGATGACGTGACGTGACTAAACTGTAAGTACCCTGCAATGGAATTTTTATGAATGCGGCAATGGACTGAAAACGAAACGAAAACTGAAAGGTAACATGGAAAACTCCAAAAAATTCCTTGTTTGTTGTGATCCTTCGTAACCTAGAATTTTAAAGGTGACCTATAAAATCAATGTCACAAAAAAGGTTGCCTATCGTCTTTCGCTTACTACAATATACGAGGGACGAAGACCCTGATCCTGACCTAAATACGTAAGAAGGGACTCAACAATGAGCAAATACATTGGGGATATCAGGGTCTTGGTCAAGGACAATACTAAGCTTCCTCATCTATAGCATTACCTCTTACCTTGTAAAATCCTAGTAGACTACTGACTACGGGATATACCTAATTTCATTTTCAAGGGTTCATTCTTCATTCTACATTTGGAACGGTCCGTCTGTCTACTGTCTAGGGTGTACCTTCTTCCCCTTGGCCTTGTCTTGTACAGTTTTTGTCTTTGTTTTTCCTATTTTGTATCCTCACTATGTCATAAATAGTACCTAAGTTAGTATAGGATAGGTACTTAGTATAGTTTCAGTTTCAATCTCGGAATTCAGACAAGTGACAGTGACACGGAAAGGACCTGTGATGAACCCCAATGGAAAGAATCTACACCTTAATTAGCCTTGCTCGTTTTCCAGTTTCCGGTGAAAGAATTAGATACTATACAATATTTTGTAGGTCTGAGAATTGTAACCGATAAGAGTTCTAACGAAATACCGGGAAAAAATCTTATTTATTGCTGACTTCATTTACGTACAACATGTTAATTCTTCTGTGTGTAGAAGTTATGGTCGTTCTAGTTAGTTTCGGGTATGATACAAATATGAGGTTAGGTTATAAAAATAAAAATAATCAGTCACAAGTCTATAAAATGCGCTATTAATGCCACACCCTATTCTATAATCATAGATGGGCATATAGCGTGCCCTCTGCTCTGCACTCGGCCCAGGAAATACAACTATTTTAACTTGCAACTTGGGCGAAGTTTGAGCCCTGCCCTTCCCTTTCCCCTTTCGCACACCTCAATCCTCTCCTCCGAGATCTTTTTTATCCATTTAATTTGTAATTCAAACATTTTAAAACTATTTTTTATTAACTACGACTACTTTCATATTCAAAGTAGTCGTACTTAACAAATCAATGTTCCATGTTCAATATTTCAATTCAAGTACAAAGTAAAGTCAAAAGTCAAAAGTACTGATTATCAATTAGCGAATCAAACAAAGTTAAACGTTTCGCTATAAGCTGAAAGCAGAGCGCCAGTTGCCAGTACTGCGAATACTAACAACTTAAAATTTCTTACAATATCCAATTGGACGTGAAAGGAAAGTATTACATTAACAGGGTTAATAAGGTTATTTACAAAATAGTCAATGTACAATGTATGAATATCAGACATCCTCAGTGTATTAATTGAAATTATTTGTAATTTAACTTACGTTGTACGTTGTACGTGCTTATTCTTCGCGTTGAGCTCCCTGACGCTTGGCTGGAAGCTTGAGCGGATATGTGAGGAGCTGGGTGTGAACGGTTGGTTGGCTGGGACTGGGAAGATGGATGCGTCTAATCTTAATTGAGCTTCGCTGATAGAAGCTCGATGAGGGCACGCTGACGCAATTCTCAAGTAAGAAGTCAAGTCACAAGTGCTGAGCTGTGGCTTATGGATATGGATGCATCCTGCCTGAGTTCTGCACTAATTTGGCCAGGGAGATCCGATCCCAAAAACCCACACACGGATGAAGCACGCAGGAACAAACTGATCCAGATACGTGACAGGGATATTCATACAACAAGCTATGTACAGGGTGACACAAACTACTTTACACCATATATACATCTTCACATCTAGTACTGGCTAGGTGCATAGTGCAAAAAGTCAAGTATCACGGTTTCCCTTTAATTGGCATTACTAGTCAATAATTGTTTAACTCGAGTGATGAATGATATGAACTGAACATGTAATAGAAAGAGGCAAAAGATCAGTGACTCCAATTTGTATAATTTAAACAGCATTCCTTGTCACCCTGTACAATATGGTATGGCTGGGTTCGTTCTGGGTTCGATGTTTGCCTTCTAAGTTGGGTGTATCCTCAACTGTACCTTGTCTTATTCTTATTACGTGTTTTATGTAGCCGTAGCGTAGCGCATAGCGGACATGAAATGGAATGCAATCGGTCAGGTCCGGCGGCATATTTCCAAACCCTACATTGCAGGTGCAACTACGCTGTGTATTCCTATGGGAGTAACTTGTCGGCGGCATATTTCCATTCCCTACATTGTAGGTGCAACCACGGTGTGCATTATTATGGGAGTCAACTTGTCACATTCCCCAACCTAACCCTTCGGGAGCTTAACCTAACCTAAAATGTGACATGTTGGCTACCATAAGAATACACACCGTAGTTGCGCCTGCCATGTAGGGTATGGAAATATGCGGCTCGGCGGGGCAACAGCATTGCCCCCGCCGCTCGCCGCGCTGCACCTATTATGGTAAGGGTGAACATGTTGTTGATGTTATGTTGTCCGTTGTCCATGTGCATATACCTATGATACAATAAAAATAATTTGTTATGTAACTAGAATTATTAGTGTTGAACGAGGACGATTAGTCAGGTCAGTAGGTACCTATACCTACATATGTATTTGTATATGTCGTTCGAGACAGTTCCTCGTATTTATTTGTCACGACGCGATTATAATTCATTCCTCATACCTGCACAAGATTGATTCGATCTAAGAATAGAAATTATGTTCTGTTCATATTGGAATATGCTTGTATGTATTTACTAATTTGATTTTTTGTTGAATTGATAAGCGAACAAAGTGGACAAAGAACCATTGTACATTTATATTAAATATGCATCTTTACTGCACTCACTTGTTAAATAACCTTATAATCACTTTTAGATTGCATTATGAAAAAACGTATTTCAATGCATTGAAAATAACGTGATGTATTTAAATGTACTGTATATTATTCCACTTCATACGTAATACTAATAAAAGTATTTAATTAATAATGTTGTCAAGGTGGACACGACAGAGATGGCGTGATTTTGCAACTATGTACACAAATGCTGTACATAATTGTGAAACACTCATATAAATATTAATATATACTCAAATGCAATCAAGATCAAGATAGCTTACACGTACACGAGAATTTAATAAGCTTTTGCTTATGCCATTAGGCCATGCCACACCCAAACCGTTCAATACCATACCAACTACTACAAGAGAATACCGATCAATGATACAAAATTGCATAATTAATTATGCATACAAGAAGGGACGACAAAAGGTTATAACATGAAAAGGGTTACCCCTTATTATACAGTGTGTTCAAACGTAATATTCTAAATAACTCGAAACTACAAACTCGGCTTGCCGTTCATCCTGACATATCACATTTGGATGTATGTACCAGTTGGTCTAATTCAAGGTATGTGCGGTGCAAATCGGGTTACTCGAAGAAAACAGTAGTGCCACCTTCTTTTCCGCTTTCAGATGACTCCAGGTACGTTTTGCTTTACTTTTTGGCTCTGTCAATGCAGTGCTGTGTCGCTGTGTGTTAGTGCGAGCGAGGAATGAGTTGAAACATGATTCAAGTTCATCTTCTGTCTTCGTCGTTCATCGTTTAGTTGTTCGTGATTCGTTAGTGATTTGATTTGTATTTTGTATTTAATTGTTGATTGTTGTGATTTGCGGGTAGCTATCGGACAAATGCGGAAGTGTTAAATGTACTCCAGTGCTGAGGCTCTGTCCCAGACTCCAGGCAGTGATCCTAGGGATTCGTCAGCAGCGGACGAGAAACCCGTGGTCTGGTCCTCAATTCTCACGACCGTCCTGGGCCGCGTGTTCTGTGTCACTCTAACCTTTCTACTCTTCTTGGCACCGCCCACGGACTTCCGCCTCAGTGTTACCACCGCCACGGATTACTTCAGAGAAATCTTTCAACGAAACGACATGGTCTGAAACAAACAAGAAACAATACTAACTCGGATGTCAGACATCAGCAGATGTCGGATTTAATTTCTGAATAAACTGTCAATTAAGAGTCAGCGGTTAAGTATTACAGTCAAAACAACCGATAGTCTATATTTGCTACAGCAAGTAAAACGTGAATAGAAAACTGCAAAGGTGAAATACAGAAAGGTGAGGGTTAAATTATTTGGTAGTTATTTAACATACAACATAAATATTCAAAATTAATTTGTAATTACAGATTAAAGCTGGATGTCTAATTTAATGTAATGCCTAAAGCATAACGTATTTGTTGATTGTGTGATGACGATGATGACAGACAGATGACAGCGACAGCTTGCATGTGCGATCAACAGCCTATATTGTCTGAATTCAATTTTTAGATTGCATGTAGCGTTAACTCGAGTTTTGGTTAGACAAGGATTAAGTTGCTTCAAATGCTATAATATAACCCTATGTCTAACCGAAGTTCAGTTAAATATGTTATTTCATGTTAGCCCCCTTTTTTGGCAATTGGATTTCGCGTAACCTAACCTTACTTAACTAGAATTATCGCACATGTTACGTACGACGTGAGATCAACGGGCTACAACACAGGTCGCACACGTAACTCGTATTGATTGACATATGACACATAACCAGACAACAGAATTGTACTCCTACATTTTGGCCAAGTTCCAAGTTTGAGGTTACCAATAAAAATTGCGAAATTAAAAATGAAATTACCGGAAGAAAACCAAATATTGTCTGTTCTGTGTGCTTGTTGTTATTACCGAGCACATTAATAAATGTTACTATTTAGTTGTTAGTTGATTAGTTGTCTGTTGAGTTGATGTTATTTTGGTTTTGAGATGCCGAT
The DNA here is from genome assembly GCA_034694925.1 of Ceratophysella denticulata. Classification (NCBI taxonomy): domain Eukaryota; kingdom Metazoa; phylum Arthropoda; class Collembola; order Poduromorpha; family Hypogastruridae; genus Ceratophysella; species Ceratophysella denticulata. The sequence continues at coordinate 10,313 of JAQFYT010001276.1, forward strand.
GCCAGAATCACAATTCTGTTATTTTCGGACTTATTTGCAATATTTTCTGTTTATTGTCGATTGATAATTATTTTGCTGTTTTGTTTACATAACAGGTGACAGAATGAAAGCCTTTCAACCGTTTCCTCCTGGACCTCCTGGCGGAGGAGGTGGAGGTGTGAATAACTCGCAGAAGAAACCAACGAACAAAAAAGAGCTGGACGATATGAGAAAGAAGGAAGATGAACATGCAGCAGCCCGAGCTTTTGAAGAATATATGGAAGTTTTCCAAGAGACAAACAGTGGAACAAATAAAGCTCCCAATAAAGTCTGGGTCAAAGCTGGAACTTATGAAGCAGGAAAGAAACGTAAGTTAACTGGTCTTGTCTTGCGAGGTTAACATTTAAAAAGTCATATTTTATGTTGCTTCCTGACGTGTATATAGGTAATTTTTAACGTTTCTCTTGTTTGTCACAGATGAGGATAAAGACTCTGGGAAATTATACAAACCGAAATCGAGATTTGAGAAAGACCCTCCTTCGGTTTCAGCACCTTCAAACCTGGATGACTCTCGCCCTGAACGACTCGGCAAGAAAGCTCCAAAGGAAAAGAAAAAGAGTAATTTGGAGATTTTCAAGGATGAGCTAAAATTGTAAGCATAAGCATTGAATATTTATTGATTTTTGCTTAATTTACACCTGACACCGAAATTGTTAGTAAATTAATTTGTTTTGTTTTGATTTGCCTAGAATTCAAGAGGAGAGAGAAGAACGTCATCGACTCAAGAATGTTCTTGGGCTTCAGGAAGTGATTAAGCTGCCTCCGAAACCTGGGGATGATCTCCGTGCTTCAATTTCTCTTGAACTCGGTACTTGACAAAATAAGTCAAAAAACAAGTTTGTTCGTACAGCTTGGTCCAATCTTTTCTGCGACCTTGACAAAAATAATTACTGCAGCCAAAGAATGTCCACTTTAAAAAAAAATATGGAATTTGTTCAAAGAAGTTTGAATTAATCCGATTTCTTTGTCTCTCAAAAAACAATTTTCGCCACACAATTGTTTCCAAACACTTTAGATGATGTTAGAATGGGCTCAATTGATGATGGTGATCCTAATACTACGAATATCTACTTGGGAAACCTACCAACAAAGGTATTAACAAAACAAAGTCATTTTTCGTCATTTCGTAAATGATTTTGAGACAATGAGATTTAGCCACGACGTGCCACAGTGCTACGTCGTCGATTCATTGACCAGAATTAAGCGTTCTGCCTATGTTATACTATATTAAATATTCCAGCGCAGCTTGTTTTGAAGCTACATCGGCGTATATGTCTGTTATTTGAAGTCACATTTTTTGTATTTACACGGCGTGGGGTGGGATAAAATATTCGATTTAGATTCAGATTCATTATAAATAAGTAAGTGACAACTTATTTAAAGTTTGGGGTGATGTTCAGTTTTTGATTCTTCGATTGACGCTCTGCTCCTGTCGATAACTTACGATTGGATGTTAGTGTTGTAATATTGTATGTGTTAAACTTATCAAACATACGGCGGTGCTGTCTTACACCGACAGCCTCAAATCTATGGCTATGACATTCAGACTAACCTTAACACTTCCAACTTCAGAATGATGCAAAAGTTTCTCAACTTGATATTAGCGACAAGTTTTCACTTACGTGTGCACCTCATAGATCAGCACACAGTTTTTGTTCTGTCAAGGTTGACGAATTCGAATTACTCATAAGAAAATTGAGTTTCACGCTGTAAAGTCAGTTTTAACGTAAACTTTGAACCTTGGAAGAAATGACCCGAAACCCGAACTTTCTAGGGCTCGCGGTCGGTGCAAATGTTAGAATGTATAACTAATGTAACATTAGTATTACAGGTCGCACGGTACCTTATTTCTTATTACTATTATCTATTCTTCATATGGAAGTTGCGTGGAAACAAATGTTTCTCTTTGATTTGTTTTGACTTGACAACAACAGATCTCGGAACAGCAATTGATGGACATATTTGGACAATATGGTCCATTGGCAAGTGTAAAAGTAATGTGGCCTCGAACGGATGAAGAAAAATCCCGTAATCGTCTCTCTGGATTTGTGGCCTATATGTCGAGACGAGATGGTGAACGAGCACTCAAGAATTTAGCAGGGAGGGATTTGTTGGGGTCATCGGATATCAAACTGGGATGGGGTAAAGCTGTTCCGATCCCAGCCTATCCTATTTACGTTCCACCTGTACTCCTGGAAATGACAATGCCACCTCCTTTGAGTGGTCTACCATTTAATGCTCAACCCGACCGAAGAGATCGACAGAGGGTAAGAGTATCTGCGGAGTATTTGTCGTAACGAAATAGGCGAAAATAACTGTCAGCCTGACTGTACCCTGATCCTGATATGTTCCACAGATTCCGCCACCGGGTACACCGTATCCAACTGATCCGAAGGGAATCGAAGAGTTTGAGAGGGTAATGCTTAGTACATAAAAATAAAAATATTATAACCATATAGAAAAGTGGGCATATTTGGTTCCGATTCTTCAAGCTCAACTTATTGATGTATCTCATTTAAATTCCATTTTTCATTAGGTTCTGTTCAATGCAACTGTAAAAGTAGTCACTCCGTCGGATCGAGGGTTAATTGCCTTGATTCATCGTATGGTAGAATTTGTTGCTCGAGAAGGTCCAATGTTTGAAGCCATGATCATGAATCGGGAAATTGGAAATCCGGCATATAGGTATTTTAATTGCCTAAATGTAAATCTTTTGCTTCGTGTTTGTTTTGAGATTTATAGACACATGACACATGAATTTTACTAATCTGTTTCTAGGTTTTTGTTTGAGAATCAAAGTCCTGCTCATGTTTATTATCGATGGAAATTGTTTAGTATTCTTCAAGGTGAATCAGTACAAAGATGGAGGACTGAAGACTTTCGGATGTTCAAGAGTACGTGCATAGTTATTTAGTTATGGTTACAAGTTACAATTCCTATTCCGATCGTATTTCTTAACAAGCTGTTGATTTTACTTATTGGTTTGATGGAATGTTCTAGGTGGTTCCATTTGGCACCCGCCCACAGTTAATCCATTCACACAAGGAATGCCGGAAGAACTTATACCTGAAGAAGAACGTGAAAATGTGTCTCGTAAAGGAACTCTTTCCAATGCGTGAGTTGTTGTTTGTTTTCTTTAAATAATTGTATGTTTTAATTGGTTTATAAAATCGAACTAAATGTTTTCAACTTCTGTACGTACCGATAGTCAACGGAACAGGATTGAGCGAATGCTGAGAGGAATTACACCAGAAAGACACCGAATTGCTGAAATTATGATATTTTCAATTGAGCACACGGAGTCAGTCGAAGAAATCTGTCAAATAATTAAGGAATCTTTGACAAATCCTAAAACAACTCTGGTCAAGAAAGTTGCACGACTCTATGTCATATCGGATATTCTACACAATTGTTGTCATACACGTGGAGGAAGTAGTGCGGTTGGTTACCGGAAATGTAAGTGTCTGCTACTATTGACTATTGACTATTTAATATTAATTATAACAACGCTAATGTACCTTTTTTTATAATGCAATAGGTTTCCAGGCGCACTTGCCCTCAATCTTTCAAGAAACGCACTACGCTCATCAAACCGCAGTTAGTGAAGGCGTTGGGTCTACTGCTGAAAGTTACAAACAACGTGTTCTTGCTTGCTTCCGTGCATGGGAAGAATGGGCCATTTATCCAAATGAATTTCTGATTCGTCTACAAAATATATTTCTGGGTCTAACTACCATCAACTCCAGGGTAAGATGAATGCTAATTCGTTAATTGCAGTTCTACTAATCTAATCGTGCCTTGGTTCATATTTAAGTTAAAAACTTTTTGTCTGTTTTCCAGGAGGACGAAGCTAAGATATTAGAAGGCGTTCAGTCCGATGATGAGGATGACATAAAACGACGACGAACAAAGAAGTCTCCACCACGTGCACAAATGCCACCCAAAAGTGCTCTCAATCTTGTTCGGGCTATGCAATCCATTGAGCCTATAACCGGTCTCTCTGCAGCTGATCTGGACGGTGCACCTTTGGATGAGGATGATGAGATTAATGGAGAACCGGATGGGACTGAAGAAGGTAATCCTGCTTCACAAGTGGTCTCACAGTCAATTCAAAACCCACCCGTGGATGACATGCCCAAGAAAGGTGGTTTCCTACCATCGAAATGGGAAACAGTGGATCCAGAAGAAGTGAAAGCACAGGCTGTTACCACAACCTCAAAATGGGATTTATTCGAGGAGTCCAATTTGTCTAATCTTTCCGATGAAAAATCTAAAGATAGTGCACCAGCGGGTTTTGGGCTCGTTGCAGCGGACTATGACGAAGATTTGGACGGAGAACCCATGGACGAGGAAGAGTCCACAAGTTCGTTTGGGAAAGTTGGGGTTGAGATCTATGAAGATGAGTTGACAGAGGAGAGAAGGATTAAACTACGTGAAATTGAAAATAAAGTCTTGGCTTTTCAAGATGATTTGGAGTCTGGTCGAAGGAAACTCAAATCTGGGGAATCTATGCAAAGTGCTTGTCAGGTGTATCGAGATAAATTGGTCAAGAAGGTGAGTTATACCTCTTTCTGGTTAGCTTTTATGAATTAGATGTTTTCCACTTCGACTGCCAATTTGCTAGTTTAATGTACGCCGTCAGAAATCGTGACATACTGACCTTGACCTGACACTAACTTCGGAAAACACTTGTTCCGACAAACGTTCGTTTACTTTGGCCTTAAACCCATTTTCACTTTAGTAATTTCTTGCTTAATTTAAGTGTAATTAAGCATCAGGATAAGATAGCAGACGGTGCAAAGACGATGCCGCGCCGGTGCAATTTACTGGCGTTTTTTATTCTAAACAATGACACTATATTTTTTACAATTATCGGCTAATGAATAATTCGATTTCTACATAGGCTGATAGAGTTCGTGATCGAGAATCGAAACAGCTTGAGGAAGATGACATCGAAGTATATGCCACAGAAGAAACATATCGGAACAGCAGCAGCAGTCGACGAGATAGAGAACCCCGATCAGATCATTCCTCGAGATACGAGTCCTCCAGATCCGAGCGTCGTCAAGAAAGTTCAAGAAATCCGGAATATGAGTCTTCTGCGAGGTCATCAAAGTCCTCAAGGAGGCGGAATGGAGCTTCACCGTCTCCCACTCGAGCTGACGTCTATGAGGAACGTGGAGAGCGTGATCGTGGAACTCGGGCTCATTCACCATACTCTATGTCAAGGTATGGATTAGTACTAGACTGCCCTCCTGAGTACCGGCTCTTTGTCTTCTGTAGTTTAATTTTAAGACTAGACGTTTATTTTATTTCCCAAAAAACTTTCAAAACCATATCATGTGGTCAATTGTTTTGAAAACTTTGAAAAATTTGAAAATCATTAATCTGTGTTATGTATTGAGTTATTAATATTTTGGTTACTCCTATAACATATTTGTGGAAATATCACAAAAATAGCAGGACTTCAGGATCTGAGAAATCCAGTAATAGGAAACATGGACAAAGCCACTACTCGAGTTCGACTCGGCATGATTCCCCAACAGAATCACCCAAACGAGCTCGTTACAGGTACTTTTATTATATAAATCTATTAGTTTGTAGTTCTTATTACAATTTCTGTATGGCGCAGGCGCTAGCACGAGTTGCAACTTGCAAAATTGAATATGTGTTGAATTGTCACTAAAGATACATGACTCAAGCGAAGTTCCTAGCGCGAAATTTCAAATATTCTCGAGTAAAATTCCTAATGCGCAATCAATTTTGAATTTTAACATTTATAACGTTCTTAAATTAAAGTTCATTGACGGGCAGGTAAGTTTAAGCTTAGAGTTTCGACTTCAGCGCTATATTTCTACTAATGTCTCCTAATTTTCGAGATAATTTGTTCTCAAAAATCATAAATAATTGCGTACGACAGCGCGATATTTTCAATTATTCGTATCGTTTTCAATTTGTATTGTAAACGCCTGGTATGCTTTTGAACGAGGTAAGTGAGCAAAGTAAATGAAAATTAACGTTTTATTTTAAGTGTACGCTCAAAATCATTATTTAAACAAATATTTTGTCCTTGAAAAACGCCACAAAATGTTGAAATGTTGTATTAATTTTCCCGCTCTTCACAAATATTAATTCAGAAGTCGTAGTCCTCAACAACGGAGTCCGTCTTCTGCCAGACGTTCCAAGTATGCTACTTCGCCTATTACGTCAAGAAGATCAAGTTCACGGTCTCCGTCAAGTCGTAGTAGCCGACATCGACGCAAGCATTAGAAAACTACGTGGTAAGTTAGTGTTTAGGGGCTATGTACCATATAATTCAGGGTTTTTGTTTTCAATGCCTATACTTATACGGAAGCAACAACAAATAGTGGTTACTATTTTCTAAAAATAAAACTTGTCTAAAATGTCAAACTATGTAATCTTTGTAAGTATATAATTAATAAGTACATTTAAGTAAGTAAATTATGTTATTGTGCAGAAAGTTACTGCATGTACGTACATAACTGCTTCCAGCAGCTAAAAGCGAAACATTTTGATTGTGTACAATGTTGAATTGAACGAAATATGTTACTTACAAACATACACAACATCTAATGAACATGATTTGTGTATTAATTAATACCTACTTAAAGCTTGTTTTACATATACATAGTTGGTGAATGTTGAATACATAGATCAATCTCCAGACCGTTCGTTTTTAAAATAAAAAAGTTCAAAATTCTAAACAATTCCAAGGTTGGGAGCTAAAGAAAACAATCCAGTATGCGGATGAGATAGAAACTAGTATCAAATTCACCTGCCTAGCCGACCTGCCATATTGAATGTAAATAGGGTATGCCAAAATTGTGTGTATATATACGAATTACTATAGGCACAGCATACACATTAATTCTATAAATCTGTACCAGAATCAAGGTTAATCAACAAAAATGCAACAAACTAGCTTCCTAGGTTAACCCGGCTCCACCTGAAACATATCCAACTGGTAAAGACTGAAATGGCACATTTGTACCCAACCAAAAAATACACAAGAAAGCCG
>JAQFYT010001277.1:0-17378 GCA_034694925.1 Ceratophysella denticulata
CATTAAAATGGTATACCATTTAGCTAAACAACTGGCAGCAGTTAAATTTCAAAAGTATAATAATCGATATACATATATTCTACCCTTTATGTATTACGTTTAACGTAAGCGATTTCTAAGCTATGGCCCAGTTAACAATACAAGCATTGCAAAATGCATAAGATTACAATAGAGCAATCTAAGGGAATTTGGAAATCGAACAAATACTCATAAGCTCTTTTCACTCGTATTTAGAATTATCATTTCTCCAGCCTTAGAGGTAATAGAAATCGAGATAGTTTTTCCATGACCTCAACTTATGATGATCCGTAAACTGGTAATTTACGCGTTTCTGGTCCAGCGACGTAACATTTCTTCCTTTCCAAACCCAGTCGTCATTACTACCTCGTTCCCTTTCCAGCAAAAACTTCGTGGATTTCCCCAGACCCAAATTAGTCAGAAATTCCTCGATTCGGTCATAGTATTTTGGTCTGAAGTTCGTAGTAAAATCTCTCGCACACCCTGTAATGAATATCGATTCCAGTCTTGGCAAGTGAATCTCATTCGTGACATAGCTGTAGATGAGAGGATGACACTGAGCATGGCTATCAGTAAGAAAGTCTAAATTAAATACAACTTGCTTGATTTTAGACATGAAACGATACATATTTTCCACAATGTCCTCCGTAATATTACAATTGTTCAGCATAAACGTTTGAAGCTCGGGCAAAAAACCCCTGGAACTCCTATTCAGTTTAACACCGGCTAAGGACAAGTCTGTCAGTTTATACGGAAGTAAGGACATATCAATTACATCGTAATCATATTTACCAAACAGGTGGAGCTTTTTAAGACGCTTCAGTTGACCAACTTTATCACTTAATGCATGTTCACTAACAGATTTCCGCATGCCTAAATTTAATTTTAAGTAGTTTATTGCTTCAGGAATTTCTTCCAGATTTACACTTGGTCCAGTAAGCTTCTTCATTTTAAACACAGTTGGGTCAATTGCAGCAGCCCATAGGTCGGAGCTGGCAGAATCCAAAATTAACTCACCAAAGTCGTGATTAATTACAATCATCGTGTAGCCTTTAAATATGATTTTTATATTGGTTTTGTATTCAAATATCTTCTTAATATCCACTTGGTTGTTAGCACGGGGATCTTTTTTGAAGAACAATATACGGTTCAGAATTTCCTTCATCTCCAGCGTTGGGAAGCTGTCAAGGACGAGTTCGAATTCGTTGAGTTTAGGAAGTGTTAGCTTAGCTGAACTCGAATTGGAAAAATTTCCAACAAGTTCAACTTGATTTAATTTGATGGACTCGAGATTCGTGCAAGGTTTCAAATGTTCAAGAAGTGTATTGACATCTAAATCATCAAAGTTCTCGAGGTGAAAGCCAGTGAGTTTCGCTTTTGCTTCGTCACTCAAACTTCGGAATGAGACAAATGTGGACTGATTTCCTCGCCATATTTGGTATTGTCTTGGATCTTTTGCTTGAAGCAAATTCAGTGCTCTGTCCAGCTTATCCTCCAAACGCTGGATTCGATTTTGAGTCTCAGAATCCTGTGAAGTGAATGAAGTACAGATACAGTGGGTATTATAGTGATATTACCGTGTTTTAATTTTAATCCGCTTGTTTAAGCGATACTTCTTAAGCATCAAATTCGAAGCGTCAGTAATACAAAAACCAATTGGCGATTACTTACCAGAGCTGTTGTGGTGTCACAACCGGATGCTTCCTCTACTTTATCCGCAGATCCATTTTTCAATAAAACGACAAACAAGATTATTAGGAGAGAAAATCTATTTGAAATATTGAATTCCATTTTTAAAAATTGTTAAACCAACTCAAGGCGAGTCAGCTCACTAATGAAATGATCATTGAATTCAGTTTTATATTAAGTCTTAAGTCTGGTATGGAATAGTGTATCTGTACCACTTATGCTAATCTTTCTCTTACACACAAGGGTGAAGGTTCACAGTCTTGTAAGGTTATCTTTTGACGGTTAGTGGATAAAATAGTTGTTATTTTATTATGGGACAGAAGTTAGTGCATTACAATTTCTACATTTCAGTAGCTTTAGGAAAACCAGTTATGCTAATTAAGGATGAGCTCTTAAACGATTACAAATTGGAATATATTGAAAATACCATACGAAAAATTAAAAATATTCGAGGCTGCAGTAATTTTACTTTTCGTATACCTTGATAATGTACGTGTAGGTTATCCCGCCAATATGACATTTATGACGTACCAGACGCGCACAAGCCATAATTGGCGTTGTTCGGAAAATAATAATAATATTTGTCACATATATTTATTTATATGACGTCAGTGTTTATGACGTACGCCGATAGGTGAAATTAAAGTATTGTGGTTGGGGTTGTGTAATGTGTAATATCATATCGGGTTCACACAAAACCCAATATTTCAATTTCATCTTCCGGAGTACGTCATGTCATAACTACACACATTAACACACTGACAATTTTAAAACACTGACCGAGCTTAGAATTAAGACTACCGCATGATCTGGACCAGCAGGAGGTTCACCATTCATATTCGGGGAATCGGTTTGGACGGATGGTCCACACGCACTTGCACGCGTCAGTAACACCACAATCCAGCGCGGTCGCAGTATCTGCAGGTTTGTCGTCGCTCGGCGCGGCACCATTCAGGCACTCCAGTGAGTCCTTATGCAGTCTCCTGCAGCTTGACCTTTAGTTCCTGCTGCTGTGGTAAAATCCGCCCCAACCACCAGCAATAAAAAAACAAAGCTCCAGAAAGATGAAATTTGTTGCCTTCATCGTAGTCCCGTTCCCCTACTTAGCCAAACGACCTGACTCAGGTAACTCCAGAAAAGAAACTCAATCAGTAATCTTCAAGATAATTGATGAACAGTTTGGTCACAGTTGTAACAGAACTTTGGACGTGTCCGTTCGTCTCTGCTTTTTCTTATCGACTGACTTCGATAAATATATAATATTATTCGTATTCGTAATATTATCGGACCAAATGGCGACGAAGCTAGTGCTTTGCTCAAGGAATTGGGTCCTCGTCTCTCTTTCGTTAATAGTAAACCTGCACCTCGGTCGACTTCATTCTTGGTACAACGTATCAGCGAAGGAGTACAAAGTACAACGCGCCATTGCCGCCAGTGTCCTTGCATACAAAATGGATAGCGAATTGAACAAACCTACGATGCTTATCCTATCTGATGTGTGGGCCATGAAAGAAAAAGATGCAAAAACGCTACCGACCCAGGCAGGACTCGAACCTGCAACCTCCAGATCCGAAGTCTGGCGCGCTATCCATTGCGCCACTAGGCCTTCTTGTGAAATGAAGGGGTGAAGGTCTCTGTACCTCTCAAAACTCAAGTCGGTCGTGCAGCACAACTACACTACCCATGTGTCATCGGTAATCGTCTTCAAGTCATCATCTGCCATCCCTCAATCAGTCAGCAATTAGAGCAATACATATCAAAGTAATATCATTATCTTTTTTCTTACGAACGGGCCAGCAGCCCAGGAAGAGCAATTTTATTGATCGAGTATCGATAAGTAATTGACATTTAAAATTAAATAAACTGATTGGTTCGCAGTTGAAAATGGGCTAACACGCGCACGCGTGCTCTCTGTCACTTGATCCGATCATATATGTAGACATACACGACATGCCAACGTTTATCTCTGTACCTCACCTTCGGATACAGATATCCGGTAGAATAAAAGGAATGAGGAATGAAGAGTAAAAAGTAAAACATCTGCAGGTCCTCAAGTCGTAATTCGTAATCTTGTGTTGTCTCCAACCAAGTTTATTGTATGCGCGTAACAATCATATACAGAATACCTGTGTATTTAATTCGACTGTAATAAATAGGCCTTTGAACTGGAATTAACTATCCTTGAAACAATAGTAGACAAGATATATAATTGTACATGTACCTACGTAGATATACATGACCTGTTTAATTTACATCGATATATTTAAATTGGACTAAACCGAAACTTACTAATTGAATAACAATATTTTTTTGCCCCAAATTATGACACATTCAGACCTCAAGGATTTTAAAATTAAGTACCTGTTTTATATTTAAAAAATGTTATGGTAGTTTAAAATTATGTTTAAAAAATTAGATGACATGAAAACTTCGTTTTAGGGCAAAAAGTGTTAAAATTTAGGGCACTTAAACTGACCGACTTACACTAAATTATTCAAACAATAATCTGTTGTACAAGAAAAAAACAATAAACTTGAGTTGTCTACCTATTAGATTGGCCAATATTTCAAGAAAATATGAACACAAAAAAGTGGCACATTCCTTTCCGTTTCGACTACGACAATTTTCCCAATCTATCTGGTTACAAGACAGTGGTCCAGGGGATTTGAGTCGATCGTCGATCAGCGTTGATGAAACGTGAGATTCAATAAATTGGCAAATCTAAGTTCTAACATAGTTTAGGGAATTATTTATTTGCAGCCTTACATAACAATTTGCGGTTATATTATAGTTATCCTTTCCATAGATGTAAGTTTTCGAAAATTGAAATTGGTACTATTGTCGCTGTCGGAAAGACGGCATTTCGATAGTTCCACATCTTTAGTTAGATTCTAAAGGCTTACATAATAATTGTATTGAAGGTACATATGTACTTTGCTAGATAAGGTTATGTATAAACAATAATCTTATCTATCAAGATGAATGATATTCACGTCAGTGTTATAAATAAATTTGTCCATGTAAATACCCCGAATAGCTGCCTACTCAAAATATTTCTATCTTTCAGTAGTTTTACTGTACTCTACCCAAAACGCAACCTTGATTTCGTGATTGAATTAAGAACGGACGACACAGTGTGTCTTTACACAGCAGATGTTATCCCTGTGATTAATTATAATCTTCATGTGTGAATGACGGTTGTGTGTGATAGTAATTATCTCTAACATTGTTTTGAGTTTTCAACGCGAGGAAGTAATTAGCTGATTATATTTATGCCTGATTTAAGCATCAAATCGTGTAGATTTTATATCCTTCTATTATTTTCCATAATTATGTAACTTTGACTTCTTGAAGCGAATCCTCCGCGGTGTAATATCTTGGATATGTAATATGTAGTGTAGTCGTATTAGTATAGAATATTCAAGTGTGTAATGTTAGCTACAAAGTGTGCTGAATCGTATAAAATTACTCATTTTATATGTTCTTGAGCTGAATTTATTTATAATTGATTATGACAGTCTGTGAACTGTAACTATTCTACATTTTTATTATTAGGGAGCATTTAAAGTGTAATAATTACTTGCTTTTAGGCATAATTGAGGATGTACCTATAGAATACCGTAAAGTTTTATATAGAATAGTATAAGCGTGGAATAGTCGTTACAGTTTTATCTGGGTAGGTAATGCTAATTTTGTTTGAGGGGTTAAGATAATTTCTTTTAGTATATGGTAACGTCTTAGAAGCACGAAATTAGTAAAATAAGTACAATGCACAAGTACAAAGTATATGTATTGGGAGGCAGTGGTCTCGGGTTATCGCACTTCTGAAGTGCATCAGCAGCTGGTTAGTTATATTGTTATTGCAGAATTCGCAGTTGGATTATTACAAGTTTGAGAGGAGTTTTACACTGCCATAATATGCGATAAAGTGAAAGCCTGTTGCAATGGGAATTGGCAGTACATATACATGGGACTGCTGCAAGTACTCAAAGTATCCTACTATGTACAGTAAAAGAGAAATACGAAAATATATTATTAAATTAATACCAATTTGGTTGATTTCTTTGAGATTAGATTTTTTTTTATTATTTTTGTTATACATTTGACATGACTTTATAAAAATATCACAACCATGGCTCACGAATAAATGGAAAGGAAGACGAGAGAATTGAGATAAGAAGATCAGATCAGTATTGGTTGGATCGGAATCGGATAAGGAAGGAGAAAGGATAGAAATTGAAACATTCGAATTGGGTTTCAAATGTAAACGAAATTAGAGGTTGATTTGTTTCAGGACTCGAAAGAAGAGAATTGTCGGCTGATTAAATAAATGATCCACAAAAGCCGTGATTTGTAAGGAAAGTTCTGCGACTATAAAATCAGATTTTGAACTTTACAGAAAAAAGAGTGAAGGGGTGGTTTTAAACAAAAGGAATGAATTGATATTGAAAGTGAAGGAAGAACAGAAGAAAGGAAAGTATTCTGAGAATTATAACTTGCGTTGTTGGAAAGAGAAAAGCTTCATTTTTAGTGTAAAATTAGAAACAAAATACTGGCTTTGAGTTTTGAAGTCGAATACTTCTAATACAAAAATAGATAACAGCTCAGTTCCAACATAACAAGTCATTGCTGTCATTTGAAGATAAAAAAAAGAGTTACCTACCACGGTGTTCCACATTCATGCTATTATATAATATTAATAATTATTTAGAAAATATAAAAGTATTATTTGTTCAAGATTTCCGTTGTCCTATTCTGAGTTTTGGCAGACGTACGTTTTTGCATAGAGTGGAATTGAAGAGTTAAAGTTTGGTCATTTACTTCTTTCCGTATTGTTGGCTCCCTCGGGCAATCCGGCTACCGTATCCAGAGTTGTTTCCACTGGGTGCTCCGTAGTTGGATGAAGGGGCTGGAGAGTAGTTTCCTCCGTTGCCACTTCGAGGGGCAGGGGCACCATAGTTAGATTGGGGGCTAGGGGCGTTGTACACGGGCTGAGGGGCTGGTGGGGAGTTGTAACCACCGCGGGGCTGGCTGGGGGCATTGTAGGATGGGGTGTTCTGGCTGTAAGAGCCAGTTGGTGCGGATTGACCGAATCCACCCTGGTTGCCTTGAATCTGTGCGCCGTATTGAGAGCTTGGAGCTGGGGGCTGGGCGTAGGAGGTGGACGGGGCGGACTGCTGTTGAATAGCGCCATACTGTTGGCTTGGGGGTGGGCCGTAGGAGGAGGATGGCGCGGGTTGTTGTGGTTGGGGCTGGCCGTAAGATGGGGATGGAGCGGAAGGGCTGCCGTAGTTAGAGCTTGGTGGGGCTGGGGCGGGTGCACCGTAGCCGCTGTTTGGAGCAGGTGCGCCGTAGCCATTGCTTGGAGCGCTGTTTCCGTAGCCATTGTTTGGTTCTGGGTATCGGGCTTCACCTTCGTAGGTTACCTTCATTTTGGGTAGAAAAACAATAGGATTTTTAAACCATGTTCTGAAATCGATTAGAACCAATACAATCGTAAAACATGATTACGATGCTTATGCAGATAATATTATATTGATATTATAATTACCTGAGCGTTGAATCCATTCATCCAGTCTGGATACAAGAGAAATATTGAAATATAATCAGATAATTGTGAATAACGATTGACTAGATTTCATGCATTGAAGCAGTGAGCTAACGAACTTACCAGCAGTGTATCGAACAGTTTGAGTTCGGCCATCGGGCAAAAGGACTTTGTACTCTCCATTGACAACGCTTCCATCGCTGGTTTCCTGACGGTTGTAGTCATTACCATAGTTGTCCTGCAGATTCAAATGTCATGAATGATTAAAATGCGTTTTTGTAACACCATGGGGATCACGCAATGTTCTTCGATCATGTCTCCTTACCTTCACGGCGTAAGCAAAGTTGTATGGCATTGGCTGTTCCTGCTGAATTGAGGTAGATTTAAAATGCAATCAATTAATTTACACTGAACTTGGTACCCCGGAGACAACAAAATGAATTTGAAGGTACCTGTCCATAACCACCCTGGTTTCCACCTCCGTATCCACCCTGGTTACCTCCTTGACTTCCTCCTTGTTGTTGGTATCCTTGGGCTGGGGCTGTAAATAATATCATACATTAGGTATTATAATGGCGCGTTCTCTACAATCAAGTGAGGACTAATGGATTTGCTATGTTTATAATTAAAAGCATACCTCCATAGCTTTGAGACGGCGGGGCAGGCGCAGGGGGTCCATATTGTTGAGAGTTTCCAGAAGGAGCTGAAATAATTGATTGTTTTACATGTTGCAGTGCGAATTGTTGTCTAATTGCTTAGAGTATATGAAATTTTGCTTTACCTCCATAGCTTTGCTGAGGTGGCTGGTTGTAAGATTGTCCTCCGAATCCACCACCACCTTGGCTAGGGCTTCCGTACGAGCTTGAAGGTGGTTGTTGCTGATAGCCCTGGTTGCCACTGGGAGCTATGTAGCAAGCACATGCATGGAAAGTATTCGGTATAATTATTTCAAGAAAATGAGACGCGAAGCTTCGAACTCTGGATTTTCAAATGAGAACTTTGAAATTTTGCATACCTCCGTAGTTTTGGGCCGGGGAAGTGTTGCCCTGTGGGGCTCCGTATTGTTGATTTCCTTGTCCTTGTCGTCCACCGAATCCGGGTGCGCCATACTGGCTGCTTCCACCGCCTCCGCCAAAGGAGGACGGAACCGGCGGTTCAGCCTTGACCAGCACCAGGGCAAGCACTAACACGATGACCTAATCAGAATAGCTTGTGTTTTATTCACTGTTCTGCACGATTTAAATTGCCTACTATTGTTTGTATATTGTCAAATTAATGCTATCAGTACATATTGTAATTGTAAATGCCTGATACCAAGCGTCTTAGTCAGACGTCACCTCTAATATGAGTTGTGTGTGATATGAATCACGTTATCGTAATACTCAGTATTTGAAACGATTAATACAATTAACATATAATTAAATGGTTTGACATATCACAAGTCCGTGGAGTCATGTCCAGTCCCAATTTTCCCGTTCACCAAAAAGTGCTGGTCAAAATTCGTCCGTCCAAATTAAAGAGCGTGATCACAACGTGCACTAAAAGATGTAAAACACTCAAAAGTCCTTTTGTTCCAACAGTACTTAGCTCGTCTTCGGATTTAAAAAAATTGAAACAACACAGACCTTCATGGCAGGAATTGAACTCTGAAGATTTATTCTAGAGTTGGTAGAAGGAAAAAAAATCACAAGAAGAAGCAGCAGATAGATATCCCAAATGAACCCACAGAACAGAACTCAGATTTAATACGAGAGGAAGGAGACCAAAATTCCAAAAGTAATCAGAAACGTGAATATAGGAAAGAAGAAGAAGCAGCTCTAGTTGTTACTAGAAAGAAAGCTGGTAGTGAACTGATGGTATTGGATGATTCTCAACGGATTTTTATACGGGATGATCTGAGGACATTCTGGTTAAAAAAAGCCATAATCCCTATTATGCGAGATATGTGACCACGGGCAGAGTGAGTCGCGGGACGACATCCCAAGTACACGTAAGGCTGCGTAGGCACAACGTAAGGCAACATCATTAAAGATTACATATTAACGACAACACCAGGCCCAGGACTCCGCCTTCCCCAATGCTCCCTTACGGACTATACGAAACGTACCAATAATAATTCTGATCTCCTTCTTCTCAAGGTGCTTGCTTTCTCATCAACCCTCTCGTCTCTTTTCAGTTTCATTTGGACTTCACACATGCACCCAAGCTAGGATTATTAGTGTGGCTTATCTGCATGTGTGAAATTCCATAGCTGAACAATAATGGCATATTTAGTCTATCTATGTACCATGTACACCTAATGCAACTGTAACATCATCATCAGATTTCTTGGTCTGATTTAATTGTGGACGCGACAGTTGTTCAGAGCCCTGCTAACGAAGCAGTCGTAAGAATGCGTTTTTACCATATGTGGCTTAAATTGGTTAATTTTTTTGCCGAGATTACGCCAGTATTAAGAAGTAGCACTAATATGATCGTAGATTCATTAAGCAATAGCCTATATGTTCTTCGCGGTAGTTCCATCGAAATTAAAACCCAAAGTAAAAACCGCCGTCACCACCCATAGATCACATTCCACGTCATTATCACATGTTTGAATTTTAAATTTTAAATTGTACAATGGGAATAAAGAATCTCTGAAATTGAGCTTTACCAAAGGGATAGGTATAGTCTATTGAAATGAAATTGCCTCAACAAGAAGAAGCAGGGCTGCTGGCAGTGGGGCCTGGAATTGTTAGCTTTATAAACTGCGGCGGGATGACAATGAAGCCTCGTCAGTGAATAGTCTCGTTAGTATATATATTTAGTCTAGGGACTGTGTAATGCGTAACATCGTCAGTCAGTTTTAATAATAGGTCTATCATTCTGCCCACCCTCGCTCCTGATGCTTTACGATACAGAATACCATATTGTTATCTTTTCACTTAAACATTATATTTTTAACACTCGGAATGACACCCGTCTTAGGAGACGATATGAATCTCGGCAGGGTGACGACTGACGACGGCTGAGATTGTCAATGAAGCCGC
The DNA here is from genome assembly GCA_034694925.1 of Ceratophysella denticulata. NCBI lineage: Eukaryota > Metazoa > Arthropoda > Collembola > Poduromorpha > Hypogastruridae > Ceratophysella > Ceratophysella denticulata. The sequence goes on from JAQFYT010001277.1 coordinate 10,285, forward strand.
GTGCGTATGAGGTAATCCAATGAGTCCTACGTCCTACAAACAATAGCTCTTCAGTCAGGCTGAGTTTGACAAAAATACTAACCTAAATGATTCGATGTAATGAAATCCTAAACCGCGCTTCGTTGAGTAGGTACATATATACTCTAGTTAAATATATTGCATATGTTACATAATGTAAATCTATTAAGGTTTTAAATGGTGTGGTTTGTCGAGAGGATTTTTTTAAGCAATGAAGTAAATAAATTTGGAAATGTAATTTGAGTCCTGCATAAGCGCTTTATTGTTCTCAATAGTATTCACTTCCTATTTGTTCCTATGAATCAAAATATTATGATGACGAACGACGACACTCTTCAGTTTAAAGTATAACTAAGCTCGCTTTCATTCTCGAAGCGTCATCTGAGACTTTGGGGTGCTACAATTATATTATGATCTTCTGACGCCGTGCTCTGATTCCGCTCCTTTCGATTTCAGTTTCTTGGCAAAGGCATATGGAATGGAAGAGAAGACGAGGAGGACGTAAAGATAAATACGACTGGGACATGTCCTGACAAATAGTTGACATAATATATGTAAATATAGGAGAACACTTTCATTAAATCCAAACGGGGCTCAGTCAACGGAACTGACGAGAGATGAGACTCATGTATTGGTTGTAGTTATGTGGTGGCTTAGGCGGAAGAAAAGACGTACTCACCGTGTCAACCAAGGCTCATCATCATCAAATTCCGATTGTATTTACGACCAGAAGTAGTGAATATTTACATTTAAATATGAATCCTTTCTTGTGTTTGAAGCCAAAAAATCTCATTGAGAGCTACTGTTGTGCTTCCTGAAGTGACAGTGTGGTCCCTTTCCATTTCCTTCAGAATTCTGGGCTTCTTGACTACATGCAAACGACGTCGAGGGTGAACAATTATATTCGTTATGTTATTTTGTTCCCACTCAAAAAATTGAATATAAAACTTTATGATGGGATTACGCGGCATTCATTAATCGGTGTCCATATACATAGTTTTTGCTCGATTTGAACCACTTATGGGTCTTATAGAAGAACGAAGGCTGATTAATTGCGTCTTTTAAATATGGGGCATACATTTAAATTCCGGTAGAGTATTGCAAATCGCAAAAATTGATCATTTTATTGTAAATATATTAAAATATTAATTTCAATTTCTGATTTCAACATGGAGCCATAAAGGGACTTTGCGATTAGCACTTCATTGAACTCATTTCCCTCCATCATGTATGGCGTAATTTGGGAGCCATTTAATAAAATACTTAGGAGTGAAACATCACCTAATCATCATAAACCAAATAACTAACTCATGGTCCCAGTGAGCACGCAATATGGACTGGTCTGGTGTAAAGGTCCCGTTTCTCATCTTCAGATTTAGAGTTCAAAACCCTATAAATTCTTAAATTATTTTATGAGGACTCATAAACTAGATCTTATTCTTTTGCCCGTGACTCAGTCAGAAAGAAGTTTGAGCAGAAGCTGAACATAGTAATTCAATAATGAAATTGAAATGGATTTGAACTGGTCTGTGGAAAAAAAAAGAAGTGGATCACGACTCTGATTGTTATTCTCAGTTCTCTTCTTCCCAGACTCCTCAATAGACATGTCGGCATCTCAGTCCCTGTTGTAAGAAACCAATAACTATTTCAAACCATCACCACCACATCCTTATTATGAACATGATGATAAGAAGCCCCGAAATCTTGGACCAAACTCAAGTCAGATTTAAAAGACATTCCGTATACCAGAAGAACCGCTGAAACCAAACGAAACGAGCGAATCTATCAAACGACTGTTGTATATTGTATACTTGTATGCAGCATTCTGTCTGTATCGAAGGTTTATACTATTCCCTGACGGGCGAAGGGATGAGCCAATGCAATTGCATTATCTCCCTATTTTTGCCAACGATTTCAGCTCTTTCCGCGTACAAACATCTATCATCAATTTGGTTATCATCATTCCGTCGGTATATGTTTTTCTAAATAGGGCTGATGCCATGGCATAGTGAACAAGGAATAGCACTAGACTGCAAGACCAGAGATTTCAATCAGTCTTTGGTTTTTCTTGTACTGGGTTTTACAATTTACATCCAACTGCATTATGTAACAATAAATAACTTACACATTTCAACATATGCCGTAGATTGATTCCCCATAAACTTGCTTTTGAAGTGAATCACTAAAGACTTAAGCTAATGAAATAATTAACATTACGGAACACTGGGAGAGAGTTGCTTTCTCTATACCTATATAGGTATGCTGAAATAGAATTTGAATCTCAGGTCAAAAGCACTACCGAGATTTAAATCACAATTAAATTATAACTACTCTACGACAGTGTGATTGAAATATAACTTATAGCATACATAATTTTGTTACAGTGTGTAAAATAAGCTTAGCTATTAAAGTCATGCACGTAAGACGCGTCTATGTGTTGAGACACGATATATGTAGAATACAACAATTGACATGGAAGGGTGAAGAAAGATCTCCTACCTGTTGAGAGTTAGGCCAAGAATCATGATCGTATTTTTGTTAGCTCTGAAGTATTTTTATACAATTGAAATTTTGCATATTGCATCACGGATCACGGAGCCCGAGTAGGTAATAAGTTAAAGTAAAAGTGATACATAGGCAGTTCAAGAAGAGGTTGCTGGTACTCGGTGGATGTTATTTAATTGGAATTGAAGTGCAAGAGTGTGACCGCGTTAGTTTTTGTTCTTGACAGGAATTCGAAACTCATCCCATGACATGACTTAGAATAGATAATGCCTATTACGTATATATGACATGCATGCCATTTGCCAGTGAGTCTTAATGCGGAGAGGCACCGTTTATCATTTTATATGCCTTGATGCTCTCAGGCAGTCAGAATCAGAATAATAGTTAGGTCGGCTTTATGGGTTTAGTTTAGAGTGGTATATTTTTATTCCCTGTGCTCTGTGCTCAGTTCACACAGAAGGGATCCCAGGTGGAACTCACCGTAAATTCCCAATCCTGTCGAAGACTCGTGAGCCCTCCGCTCCGTTGATTGAGCAATCCTAATTAGACTCGTTACATTCCTCCACGCTTGATGGGTGGTTTCATCATTCCCTAATTTATAACAGAGTAATTACCCCTGCTTGGAAACCCTCATGGAGCCACTTCATGCAAATTAGAGCTCAGTGCATCATCAATAAAAAAACGTGCTTCTCCTCATTCTAAGTACGGGTTGTAAACTCGGCTTTATTCCTCACTTACGAATTTTCTAAAAATAAGAAGATGCGCCTCGTCGATTTTTTTTTAGATATACAGAGATATATCGTACATCTTCGACAATAAGCCTTGCGACTATGACAGTTGAATAGTGACGTCTGTTTTAGAATGTTTATGTTAGCATACTCCATCCTTCATACATAACTCATACATTGACTGAAATGGATGGGTCAAGCTTTGATAATAGAGATCACATTTCAAGTTCAATTGAAATTTAACAATTGACAGGAAGCCTTTATTTGGCTGATTGTTTTAGGCTTACTTCCTGATATACCTATCTCGTGATCTTTGTCAGAGAAGATTGCCAAGGAATATTATTCAAAGAGTTTTGTCAATATGTATCTGTACTGACGTTGGAGGTGCTTTTCCAGATCTCCTAGAATTTATATGGCGAAATGATGTTGTGCTGAAGTATCAACTGTTCTAATTAAACCGTGATTCATAACTCATAATTACCTTAAGACATAATAATTCAAATAGCACATTATGAGACTCACACGATGCAATATATACCACCAGCTAAACTTGTTCGGGTTACTGAGCTCATCCTCTGCGGCACTGAAATATTCTCACATCAATTATGTCGCGGACAGGAGCATAGTGCAGACAAAGTGCACAAATCATTACAAGCGTGTCAAAACTGAGCATCTCCATTCATTTACTTAATTAAAATTTTGAAATCATGGCTGAGTTACAAATTATAAGGCATAGTGCACCTTTTATTTCCAATACGAAATTTAAGTGACATTTCTCTATTTTTTCAATAAGTAAACAATACCCAGTCACATTAGGAAATCAAAATTTCTCATCAGTCATGAATAAAAATAAAATAAAATGATACTACAAGTACCCAGGTAACAACTAATTCAAGTCTAAGTCTGTATAAGAAATGTAAAGAAAGTAAATGGTATGTAGTACGATATGCGTAAACTTGTTTCTTGCCTCATTCAGGTACGCGAAACTTCAGTAGGTATGCAGTTGGCTTAATACCCTCTGCCGCTATTTCGACTTAAGCATTGATTGCAGTAATAAATGGCGGTAATTTATTTTCTCGGCGAAGTACCTCGTGAATTACATAACGGTAAGATTTCATGCCATACCTACCCAGTTCTGATAGCCTTGCTCGTATTTCACTACTTTGGTAAATGATAATGAGAATCGTCAATAGTGCGGAAGAACAAATTTTTTCTAAATTGCGTAAATACCAGTAAATATTATTTTTGAATCCCGGTAATATATGGGGTAACATTGAGTAATTGCTACGAAGTGGGAATACATAAACGCATTCAAATTTGAATTTGAAAATTTGAATTATTTATGTCAATACATATGTCTCCACGTGTGTTCAGTAACAGATTATGATTCAGTATAGGAAATCAATCTAAATTGAACAAAAAGGAAGGACACCAAGATCACGAAATAAGTTATAGGAAGATGCTCGTTATAGGCCATCCGCTACTGTGAAGTGTGAAAACAACTCACTGAAGTAACCTAAATCTCATCTCCATCTCAAAAATCTCAATCTCAACATTGAAATGAAATAATAAGATAATTTAAGGGTCTTCGCACTCACTGAACTGAAGAAGTCGAGGAGGAGGCATAAAATCCTCCAATTCACCTTCACATTAACATTTAATGAGATGTAAAAATTTATACGAATTGCTCTCATTCCTTTTGGCAAGGCATTCCTTCTGCCGTTGTTACCTTGCCTTGTTCCGTTCAACCATTTGTTACAGCTTACTTTCTTCTTTAGCCGCTCGCTCAAATCATGGGATTTAATATCTTTTGCCTTCCCATTTACCTTGTCCAAAAAATTGAATTTGATTCAAAGTCGGCTTCTTCGTTTCATTAGACAACTGAGGAGCGGAGGTAGTCAAGTCAGCTATTATCTCTCTTACATAATACCCTCTGCTTGCACTGCACTATTTTTAACCAATAATGAGGGCTCAAAACTGTCAATGCGGAAAAGATCTTAGGGTTTGTTTTGGCATGTATGATCTCCTGCCACACAGTCTAACTTAATTAATTTGAAGGATTTGCAAAATCGACCCTAATTTTTATGCAGATTTACGCTTCAGCTCTAATCAAAATCCTCAGAAACATTGACAAGGATGCTCAATCTCTTCAGCCTCAAATGTCTCAACTCATTACTTTATATTTGGAACAAAATCTATGGTTTCCTCATTCTCATTACCATAATTAAGTCAACTGCGCCAAGCTTATGTGATTACAATCACTCATATTCAGTTTTTATTTAGCCGTTCATTAACGTAGCAAATTGATTCGATCAATTGAGTGATATCATTCTGATTGTGTCTTTAATCTGAACTTTAATAGAAAATTTCATTGCAGCAATCCAAAAATTCATTAAAAACATCATATTTCCATTTAGTTTCAGTAGGCAATGTCTGTCGGTCTCTTAAACGATTAACGCGATGAATGCAAAATACGACTACTAATATTAATGGCGTGAGTCCTGTGTTCTTTTCTGTATCTGTATCTGCATAGTCAAGGCAATGTAGGAAGTAGTATAATGAGGAATGAGGGATGATTGTGCAGATCTGGTTGTAATCTATTAAGACATTAATGGTTATTAATTAGGCCCGACCGTTGCTGCTAGCTTCTTCATCAGCATGAAAATAACAGTATGAAATTGATCGAGGTCGTTCTGACGTGGATAGCACTTGAATTTGAATAGCCTACAATTACCGTAAGAATTTTCAAGGTAATTTTGAGTTAAATGCCCACATTTGATCTGTTTCACGATTCGTCCGTCTGTCTAAAATCAGTATATAATATCCTCCCTTGAATGGTAATTAGACCAGGGGGCATGAACTACGGTTGGAGGAATTGAAGAATACACTGTAATTCTCCTAATTAAATCCTTAATTAATACTAGATTTGAATTAGAAGGTTAAGTGGCATTTACAGACAAGGATATACGGAGATAAGTTTTTTGTAATGTACAGAAATAACTTAAAAAATAACTCTAAAGAATGTTGGAATAGTTCAGGGATAAGTACACCAGCTGTAATGCCTCGACGAAATTATGTGACAATTTATTTCATCCCTTGAAATTAGGCATATCACTCAAGTCAGAGGACAATGGTTATAATTTAGGGCAAAATTATCAATTTTTCATGATGCTGTTGTCATTAAGCTTTAAAACACGAAAGTGTAACGAAATTAAAGAAGTGCATATTTCAAATCCTTATTTACTCAAGCCCAAGTTGTGTACCGTGCACCGTATAAATTTTAGTTCCGTTTGGTCGAGCTTTGCAGAACTGATCTTGCAATGAGGCCCCTGAGGCTTAAAGGACAGTTTTCATAGGATTTACTTAAGTTAGCCAATTGAACTAGTTTTCAATTTTCGATTACCTGCTGCTTCATAGCTGCATGTGCAACGTGGAAGTGTACGATTTTAGGACAGTAATTGTTAGATACATTGTTTGTGTTAAAGAACAGAATTTATTCGCAATGTAACCAATGCACTTGTAATTTGATAAGATACCCTTTCAGAATGGAAGTTTCTGTATTGCCAGCCGTTGGCGGTATAACGAATATCTGGTAGCTCGTTCTGGACGACGGTTATATTCCCGGGATAACTAAATATATTATTGGGCGGTATTTTGAGTGAAATATTCGCAGTCTGACGCTGTGTTTATTGCCATAAGTTTTGTATAATCACACTCGAGGGATACGGTGACGAAATTTATAATGTCAATTAATGCATAATAATTAAAAAACCTGCCTAACGGCACCTTGGGACCCTAAGGGTGATTGGCAAGTTTTAGTCGTATTTACATAACTACCAGTTT
>JAQFYT010001278.1:0-17369 GCA_034694925.1 Ceratophysella denticulata
TGGAAGAGTGGGTATGAAGTGTGATTTCATACTCCTGAGAGAAAAAGCCCCCGTTCTTTCCACATTTAAGGTCTTCTCTGTTATCCTAGTTTCAGTTTCATCGACCATATATACTCAATTATGCTATATTATAGTGATGGATGGAGGCAAACTATTTATAAAATGCGGCTTTGAAACAGAAAAATCAGTGAAATTCCGCCACGTGTTCTCTTTCTGAATGCCTAAAGCCCAAATGTAAAATAAGGACACTACGGTGCTTACTCACATATTCAACCAAGCCATAAGAGCCAAGGCTCCAAATCAACAAATAGAAATAAAGAGCTAAAATCTAACCAGCAAATGACATAAAGAGACAAAAACCTGAACAGCCAAATACCTAGATAGCCAAAACATAAAGCGCGTAAGTACTTTCTCGTTGGCACCGTTTTAGGTTTTGGCTATTTAGGTCGATGGCTGTGCAGGTCACTCATTGGCTTGGCTATTGAGGTTTAGGCTCTTTAGTCTTTGGTTATTTAAGTTTTGGCTGTTCAGGTTTCTAGGCGGTTTAGAATTTTGGCTGTTTAGGTAGGTTTACTGTTTACTCCTCTCACATATACATATATCCCTTGTCTAACTTTACGCACCAGAACACGGTATTTTCTACTTGAACCGAAAAACATTCGCTATCCATAAACATACGTACAGATTACAGATATAAGTAACGCTACCTATGACCAATTCATAATGAAAACACTAAATACTCTTTGTCATCAATTTTGTCTTGTAGTACTGCAGAATTAACTACAGCGTGAAACTTTACTATGTACTAGGTATGTATGTACAAATAACACACACTACTTGGTTGATTCTCAATCTCAATTCCATAGACGTTTATATTTGTGTTGACTTTATTTAATAGCTAGAATAGCATGAGTTATTATCAGCTAGCATTGCTGACGCTAAAAAAAGAAAAAAAATGCGGAACGGAAATACGGAACATGCTCAAGGCAGTAGTTGTACGTGACGGGCGTCAAAATTTGGAATTTGTGCCCAACATTAAGTTAGAATTAAGTGTTTCCATCTGCCTCAATAATTTTCACATGGCTCATAAAAAAAACTTGAACCAGCCCTGTCCCTGTCCTTCCGAGTTCCAAAGCCACATCGAGCATAGAGCGGACATAATCTCTTCATGATATCCCACACAATACCGCACCACAAATTACTACGCCGAATCAAGGCAAGACAACCAGTACTTAACTACATAAGTACTGGTTCTCGTCTATGCTCGCTCGTAATTCCAATTGTAACCATGGAAGATGTTCCGACCATCAAGGCAGACATGTTTCACATTAAGTCGAACTAAAAATACGTAAATCATCATATCAGGTAATTCCCATCTTTCATTCTTAATTCAAATGTCATGGGTTATCGACTACAAGCCCGATGTTCGTCGTTCTTCGTAAGTAGCGCACACTCATTGAAGGAGAATCCGCACAGTATTTCAACTAGTAAATGTTTGTTGGTGACTTCAAACTTTGAAGTTGAGGACAGATGCAATTTAGATGATGTTTTGATGTCACGACACAAAGATAACGAAACAGTTGCATATTCAAAGCGGCCTGCACAAAGTTTAATCTTACTTAATGCGTCTAAAACCAACTTAAAATCGGGTTTGCTTTTACGGTAGTAAAACAAAACATACCTTAGCTAGCTTAGCTAAGGTATGTTTTAGTTACGGTTTTAAGAAACTCGTTTTACACCCTAATCCCTCTAAAAATTAATGAGCTCTCTATTAATTAATTCCACGGGTGCAACTGACGGACGTGCTCATTAGTGACGGATTTTTAAAAAAAATCCTCGTGGAAAAATACCCTACTGCATGAGTGACTAAGCACTCACTAAGCCTAAAATACGTTAACTACTAATTAGGTAAATGTAAGTTGTGAGCGTAAAATCAGGGTGGTTTTATTGCCCTTATATGAGTCAAGTCCATGCATTGTATTTTAGGTCTAGCACGGGAACGGTAGTGAATGAACACGGCTCTGCACACCGGCAGTCAGTATAATGCATGTTTTATTCACTAGTTTATGACCAGTCAAAAACTTTGAATATACGATCCGCAATAAAGTAACAAAAACAAAAAAAAAATACAAATTAGTGCATCCTGTGCACAAATTACAATTTACTTTGGGAATACTCCACCCACACCTATTTCACAATTCACAATGCTCTGCCTAATAAGTTATAGCACAACCCAAACCTCAAAGAACACTTTATTCTCTTCGGTTCAGAATAAACAGGAGACGGACTCTATGTATGTGTCGCTTGCCTAGTTTAAATTGAATTTGTCCTCACTCACAATCACAAATTAAATTCAACACGTAGGAAAATACTGAAGACAGATTTTATGATTGGAATAAACCAACTGAACACACCCAGACCACGCCAGTCCTCATTGTCTTTCTGTATATATTTTACTACGTTGAGGCGTGGTGGTTCAACGTGTCAACTAATAATGGAGCCTGCTGATCACTACGGTAGTAGTTTTTAGTTTCCATAATAAGAAGTAGTAGAACCAACATAAACATAATTCAGAATGTAATTAGTATTTCCTGTCCATTAAGCTGATACACGGGCGTAGAGGTGAATAACTTTGGAATAACTTAACCTGCCATTTCAGGTCGAGGTATTTATATTCATACCAAACCAATAGTGATAGTGATAGTGCAAAATCGAAAAAAAAGTATGTAAGCATTTTACCTGTGATCCCGGATTACTGGATGCACAAGCAGAAGCTGTGGCGGCCGCCGTCGAGGCATTTGAGTAAGTGGAGGCCGCCGAGCTGGAGCTGGAGGCCTGTGACTGATGCCTTTGAGGAAACGTGGCGCTCGAACTGCTGGAAATGGTATGAGGTGACGTTTCGGCAGTAGTTGTGGAACCTGGTGCACTCTGTGAATCCTGATTTGTTGGCGAGGCTGCGGATGTTTTGGCGGGTGACGAATTTCCCGCAGTGCGAGCAGCCAGCGCCAGTTTCACGTTTATCCTCTCACAGGAAACGACTGGAGATGCTGATGGTGGAGTGGGAATCTTCCGCAGCTTCAATGTTACCTCCTTGCTGTTGCCCCAACTGAGTAGAAGTTAGTCCACCACCTTCCAATTGTAGTCTGGAAAATAGTAGCGGGTCTTCAAGAAGATGACTAGCTCCGGTCGGTATGCCTAACATGCTCCTCATAGAATCTTCCGTTTTCTGTCCGGGTCAGCAATCATAGTAAGTAACAGGATGTCTCGAGAATGTTCCCTCAGCTGCGAAAACATAAAATAGTAAAATATTTGAGATGATACATAACTCGAGTATCAATGTCTACGCACTCAAGAAAAATGTGAATAATACATAATACGTGTATTATATGAACTGCGTAATCGTACGAGAGAATAATAATAATAAAAACATCCGTTCAATGATTATAGCAAGCATCATTCGAGTGACTTATGACTACTATAGCGGGTAAGTACATTGCTTAGCTCAGGTCGTAAATGTCATAACTCATTGACTCGGACCGGAATTGCGGACGTATGATTTGAGAACGCGAAGTGCTGAAATGGAGCATTATGAATCTAAATCTAATACAATCCTCCAGCCAGGCTATAGACACACAGGCGGAAATATTTCCAAGGCTAGCAGAATAAAGTCGCACAATCTCCGTCTGACCACTTTCTCATTGTCAATTGTCACAGATCATAAGTTTTACTAAATAATATTTTTACGACTTCCGTGATCTTTTTCAAAGCCTCTGCACGCGCTTTGTTCTTCCCAAAACGGACCCGGGAAAACGTTGTATAAAACTATAAGTAGCTATAGGAAATAAAGAGAATGGAAAAATGGTGTACACACTGAGCTCGGCGTTTCCTGGAACGGACGACTGAAATATTAGAATCTTCTTCCGTTTTCATAAAACCAGTTTGTCATTACTTGAGAACTGACACACAAAATGCATCTGCTGTTTCGGAATCCAGTCTACTGAGTTTTATCGGTGAATACAATCGGCAATAATATAATACTCAATGCTTACGAGCTAAAATAATAAAAAATGAATGTTGTAATACTTCTTCGAAAACCTTTTCTGATTTTGCTGATAAGTAGTTAAAGAAATTGACAATCCTCAGCAGCAGTAGCCAGTTGAAAAACGGGGATAGGGTTGGGACACAGCTACTGTAAATTTTCGTATTCTGTGGATATTTCTGTTCTATTTGCGATGTAGAAATAGGAACTCTGACAATAGACATAGACAGTACATGTTGAACACGACGGATGTGACCATAACGCCCACCCTAATCTCATTAGGTACATCATGAATCGAAACTAGTTCAATCCAGTCTTGTTCACTGTTCACACCCAAGATGTAATCAAACCGCATTCATAAACAACAATGTACAGGGAAGTTATATATACCTGTTACGAGTAATCCAACTTTTGTTCAGTTATTCTAAAAAACGATAATGCATTAACTGAATGGGCAATGATGAGTATCGCTCTATTAATCAAGAACTGAATATTTTTTCTAGAAAAATGGACTTCCGGTCTTTATTATCCGATCCGTCAAATCTGACAGACAGTAATTCCATTGAATTGCTAATTTGGTAGACACAGGAAAAATACACAAAGTATCTCGACAGACTGTAAATGCTAGTGTTTATCTGAACATCTGCACTCACATCACATTGCACTGTATTGTTAAGAATCTCCTCTCCAATTACTCTCCTCGGACTGGCAATGGTAACTAGAAAATATCTCAAATAATATGCAAACTGACCTCACGCAGAATAATACCAAAAATCGTTTCATCGACTATGACCAATGACAAACGAATGAGGAATGAAGAAAGGACACCAGTTAATTTGAACTTCAAGTTTTGTCAAATCGTGCAGCTCCAATCTAACACGGAATACTCTATACATTTCCCAGGTGCCGGTTGCCGGTGATGAAAGCGTGTTTCTCATCTTTCAAAATGCTTGAAGTTGAAATACATACATCCCGAACTAGTATGTGAGAGCTATAGTAAATCGATACTGAGAACACAACATGGAAAATGGAAGGACAAAACTTTAATTTATGCATTCCAGTCTAGAACGCAACATTGATTTGACTGAACAAGATGATGGTGCGACGAGGTTCTACAGAGATACGGATACCTGGTCTGCGCTATGATACAAACAAAGTATACTTGACTTAAAACGCTCTCATTTTCAGCTCTTTCTGTAAAACTCATTTAAATTCTGTCTATGTTTGCATTTCCTATAAAACAAATGCCAACATTGTCTAATAAATGAATTTTTTGAAAGGCAGAAGTTTTCGTTATTCTGCATCTTTTTGCCAATGTCAATTAGGGAAGAGAAACTTAATCCGACCATGATCCATCCACTCTTAGAACGATGACGTCATGAGTCAGGCAAGCATAAATGATATAGAACCTAAAACTCTGAAATTACATCCGAGACTGAAACTTTTCTCTAAGACACAGAACACAGACTCAGACAGTAGCTCATTAATTCATTCTCGGAAACTCGGTTTCGGTTAGTTTTTGGTCTGATCCGTGTCTGCCTCTACGGAATTCATAAAACCACCCGTCTTTCTGAGCCTAAAAACTCTACTTTTGGGATAAAGAGAAATTAGCTCAATTTCAGCACGTCAAAATGAAATGATCAGACAGAATCAACAGGAGAACCACTAACCAAGTAAACGAAATTCTAAATTTCGTACAATTATGTTAATTCAGGAATCTGTATCAAACAATATTCTGTCCTACTTCGTTTCAGTTTTCGGATCGAAATCGATACTATAGCTATTAGCTATTGCATGACGTAATTAATTACTTTTTAAACCTACCTACCTTGTAACTATCACATTTAATTATTTAACTTTCGTGCACAATACAATCCGTTATAAAAGTTATGCCTGAATGAAAAATTCCAATCAGGAGTAATATAACAATGGGCATCTCTGAAATCTGAAACAGGAAACTAGACAGACGTCTAAGGTAATCGAGCCCAAGGAGTTAAGTTCCTGGAACGACGGGAGGAATGTTCAACTCTCACTTGCAGGAGTCTGCCACGTGTTATGGCTAGGTCCCAGAAGGGAAAAAACTGCAGTTCGTCTGTCTGTCTGGATCGAGGTTCAGGGCGCATGATGCGTCTGAGCTCCTATCAGTCCCATGTCTGTCCAAGTAAAGTCTAGCTAGATACCTAGATAGATGTGCATGTACAATCCCGACGACGGCTACTGACTGAGGACTCTCAATTTCTTCTATTCAGTTTTTTTCTGCTTCTTCTCCTCTCCTTCTTCCCTCGCTCTGATTACTTCAAGGGAGGGCAATATCAATCTCTAAAAGAACTTGGGGTCTGCAAGAGAGACTCTCCAAATGACGAACTGAGAGTTCTTCAAAAAACTCTAACTTAGTTTAGCTTTCGGAAAGATAAGTTCTTTCCGTACATCTAGCTCTATGACTAGGAACTGACATGTGCCAAGGAGGAAAGCCACCGGTTTTCTGGGGATAAAACGGAGTAGATACGCACAGCACACAGATACACAAAAAAAATGTTCTTGAAATCCAATTTCCATTCCATTTCATTCCCATACAAGATTTTCTCATCGTCGTCGTCATTCAACTGAAAATGGAGAAGGAGGAAGGAGAATGTCTCGGAGGTCTGTCTTCAAGTTGTCAAATTCAAACAGGAGTCGTCGCCAGGCTCATCCTCCTCTATCCACTTCTTCCGCGGATTCATGTCAACCCAAAAGCCTCAGCCGTTCAAAAAAAATAAGCTCCTCGAATTATTCACGCATACAATCCCTTTTGCTTCAGGAATAAAATTAACCCATCCAGAATCTCTTTGAGGAGCTGACGAGGTGTAACGGATTAAGTCCACTGACAGCAAGACTAAACATATCTCACGGTAGTACTCGTGTCTCTCGAACAAATTCCTACTTGTCAAAAAATTTTATCATATTCCGGGGACAATTTCTTTCAGTCACGGCCATGCTCGTGCTCGATGCCGTAGCTTCGAAATTTGACCTCTTGAAAACATTGAATGCACAAACCAACCAACTCGGAGACAAAATACTCCAGACCCCCAAAACCACACGAGCAAACGAGTCGTAATTAAATTAAGTACTTTGTGTGACGCTGTAGACAATTTACTTTACGAACTTTCACCGCAGAACCGACACCATTTCAAAACTTTCATTTCCTGAACAGCAAACGCACTATACACTGAGCTGAGAAATCTCTTTAACTGCAGACTAGTTATTATATTATACTTTATTGAAATTGAATGGTTACAGCCCAAAGCGAGGGAATTGAATTGTAAACGAAGGAGCATGAAAGTCTCACAAAGCAGAAAGTCTGAAGTCTGATAAATAGGTTTAATGCTCGTTCAATTGAGTCTGAGGAATTGTTTGTAGACAACTAATGGGCTAATAAAATTACATAGATGAGAATTATGAACGAGACAGAATCGTCAAACTTGATCAAATCACTCTCTACGAACGACTAGGTACCTCAGTACCTCAACCTCACCTCATAATTCAAATCGTGACACTAACAAACCTACAAACACGACCTGTATGCTATTATTCTGCAAATCGAGTTGAGCTGGATGTACTTAACAAAATGTTAATTAAGACACTATTATTCCACATTACCAGTACATGCTCTCTCTCCTATTCAACATTGAACGTGAGTTGTATACTAGTTTACCTTGTGTAAATCCTTGAACTCCGAATGCTCACAGTTTAGAACTTTTGTAGTACTTAATTTTGCAAGAACGGAATTGATAGATTGGTCAGAAGAATTTGCCTTTTTATGTTGTGGGTATTTATTTAGCTGTTCGAAACTTGAAGCTCCTATCATTGACTAATTAAGTACACTATGTGTAAAACCGATTCAGAAACCAGACAAAGACAAACAGTCAGGACAAAATCCATTATTCCTCTGATGACTCTGATCCACTAATTCTTATAGAATGTAGTGCGTAGGTAGGTTGAGCAGTCGGAGAAAGCTACGAGAATAACTTTCTCCAGCAACTGTCACTACTGCCACTGCCCTGCCCACCAATCTCCGGTCTCTCGCTCTTGACTCAATGCCACTGCCGGTGGTACAAGTCCAAGAAGAATACCTAGTAGACAACATATGAGAGCCGGCATACTAAGCCCTAGCCCAGTCAGAAAAGTATATAATCCTAATCCTAACACTCATGTGCTACTACATACATAGTATTAAACCACTATATTACTCGTTATTCGTCTAGTCTACACTCTACACTGCCAAAGAAACGATTGCAAAAAAACTGTCTAGGAACAAGACTCGTATTAATGCATCGGAGTAAAGGTATAGAACACTCCCCGCCTCAGTATTGTTTTTCTGCAGACTCAGCCCTTACTTCATACTACATTACACTTGAGTTAGGCCAGTCTGTCAAAGTTTCATTAATTATAGAGCGAAAAAATAACGAAGAAAAATAAACCTCCCGTCTCTCGTCCCCATCATATAATGCACATTCTTCAGACTCAGCCACCACCACACCACACAGACAGACACCAACAAAGAAAATGAGACAGAAAGCTAACCAAGTGGAGTAATGCTTGAGTGCTATGTAGTTATGTATTCCTTAATAAAATACCTCGACATGTGATTACCAAAATTACGTATCCAATTAACACTCAGACGATTTGACGTTATTGCCTTTTAAATTACCCCATTCGTTCCTGATTCTTGAAAATAATTCTAACTTGACTATTATATTTATTCTCAATATTTCATAAGCTTAATCCCGGGTTGGAAAACCTAATTTGTCTAATGAATTCTGTTTGGAACGGAATTTTAAATTACATAGACACAGATACAAAATAAAGCATAACTTTGGACTTGCCTTTTGTTCTGCATGAGAAATTATAAGGAAATTCAATTACAGCTCTTATGACAATTAAATTGGGAAGAACATTTAAGCGAGAGAGAAGAATTTTCATAACAAAAACATAACAGCCTTACTACCTACAGCTTACAGCCTGTCCAATTTAATTCACACCTTTTACTACAGCATCCGGTATCCGGCCTTTGATTTTTTATTAAGTTTTCTTGCCTGTCTGTGTCTCGCATCTCATGATTAGCTGATGTATTTTTATAAGTAGCATCAACCTAGAGAGCCCCGAGAGCATAATACTGAAGTGAGTCTGGGTCTGGACAGTGAAATATGAGAAAAGGTAAAAACAAAAGCAAAAAGAGCTTTCAATTACATGTAATGATGTAGGTAGACCACTCCTCCTGTCTCAATCCTGAATTCTAGCTCTACCGCTACATCCGGTGTTTAGAAATGGTTCGGGGAGAGAACTTCCAAGTTCAGGCGAGCAAGTGAAGTTCAGGTAAGTGTCTCTCTCGACTAATTCTAATGACACTAAATTGTGAGACAAATTATCATTGGACTCAGACACGAAATGGGAATGTGCCTAACCGCCTTCATCATCCATAATCTATAGTCTGCTCTATCATATATATTAAGTTCAATTATATCTATGTATGTGGTAGGCCAATAGCAGGTCTATGTCTATAGAAATTGTCATGTTTTATTCTTTTAAATGCTAGTCTTCTCCATCTCCCTTTTCCGTCACGCCATGCACTGGGACAAGATAGATTCCTCCAAAATTCGAAGTTAGTACGCAAAGGGACAAACTATATAAAAGCTAGAAAGAGTATAGTTGCTGGTCCGCCAACTTCCAGGTTTAGAAGATAGCGCGGTAGAAATTAGAATCTTCAGATCCTACATTAATGGCTTCAAAGTTACGATTTTCTCTAATCTGAAAGTATATATCGTCTATATACGTAATACCTAACAATCTGTAATCTATCTCGAATGTTTTATTTTAAGTAATAGCGAACATAAGTATATGTACATTATGTAATGTAGGTAGGTATAAATTTCTGTGTATACAGCTGATTCACGTGATCGATTTCAATGTATAGCTAATCTATCTCCAATGTAATGTTGTGTAATGTAATAGCGAATATACTAAGTATCCAGGTTGCCTCGTAATCGTAATGCTACGACTGAACCCAATTGAATATTGTATGTTCAATCCCTTTGCAGGCCTCATATTGAAGTTAATCCTTAATTTGTGTATAAGTACCTAAATATGTTAATTTACGACCCTCGCGTATATGAAATACAAATGTCCCTCAACCTGGTCAAGGAAAGGAGCTAGGTAAACACATCCGAGAGGTCACCGGCAAGCCAAGATCAAGACAATTTTTAAGCCAAAGGATCACCATAGGTATTCAAAAGGAAAACGGAATTGGAAGTCCAGCCTCTTTCCCTCAATATTCTACTTTCTACTTGTAATTATTTTGCCTATATTTGTAGGTAACAAGATAATTATAGGGAAGTTTAAATATCACTGTATGATTCTTATCCAAAAAATGGGTCGGAACATTATAGGGCACCCTGTTCTGCACCATGTCTGTACCTTACGTAAGGTAAATATTTCTGGACATATAGCTGAATCATGCGATCGATTTATATTCTCAAATGCTTACATTAGAGTTACATACATATCTCACTTTCTCCAAATGAAAAATAATATCGGTCAGACTTCAGACTGTTAAATTATGAAATACATGCGCAGTGGCTCAAAAGAATTCCGAGAATCAACTCCGAGTACTTACATAATAATAGGAGCGTAGCGTAATCGGTAATGTAGTCGGCTTCGTCTGTCAGGATATATACGCATAACTTCATTAAATATTTATAGAAATATATCCCGGTATTGTGACAATTGTGTGCTATTCCCGGGCATAATAACAAGTTTACTTGTGATTTGTGGTATAAGGTTTGGGAATGCCAACCCATACGAATGCCAAACGCCGAATGACTTTAGAAAACTCATGAGTTGAATTTTAGCCTAGGAAATTCAAAAAATACTTAGCTCCAACATCAAGCCACAAGTCATCAATATCAATATCAATAATTTGAATTTTGAATAGCTCCAGTAAAGTAAGCCCATTTCTTGTTAGTCAAAAGATAAGTAAACATAGACAACAACAACAGATACGGCAAACGACTGTACGACAGGCAGGCGGTCACTTTACTCTACTCTTCTGTCGCGGTTCGTGCAGTAATATGTATTATACAAGATACTTAGGGAACAGAGATAATGGGCATCGCCTACCGCCATTTACACATAAGGCTGCCAGTGCAATTACCTACGTGAATTTTGATGCCTGGTACTTGACAAAAGGTGCTTGAAGTTAGAGTCAAAAAAGCATAGCTGAATGCATATGTTTGGATGGATGCATAGCTTTAAGCATGTACCCTAATCTGCATTTCCCACCCCACAGTCCACAGGCAATAGGCAATAATGCTTCAATAATAATAAATATTTTGCAGAGTAATTTACTATATTCATAATGCCTGTCTAGACACCTCATGGGTTGACAAGAGGTGTCTAGGCACACAGGCACAAGAGGCAGGTAGGCAGTTAGGTGGAACGAGCTATGTAGGTACTATAAAATAGAATATCATCGTGTGATCCTCTCCTTTGGACTACTTAGCGCCACCCAGCCGCCAGCCAGACAATAGATAAACTTATTTACTATATTACTATAGTGTTACATTACATACCCCGGAACGGAAGTGCACTTTGCAAAAAAGAGTCCTGGGTGAGTTGACGTTGACGTCACATTTAAAAAGGCATACACTGATATTAGTCACTATACTCATGAGGAGACTTGGGGAATTGGACAGAAAAGTTCTAGGGAGCAGGTTTAATGAACAAATTCACAGGTGGACGCCAGCAAATAGTAAGTCCACTAACAAGGTTTTACTGCAGATGCAGAGCCATTTTAGAAATTAAGACTTGAACTGGCTAGACTGCCTTGCTTGAGTCTGAGTCCCATGCTCATGACACGACGGTGTGCTTTCGGATGGAGCACAATAGAAATAAGATGGCAGACCGAGACGAGGGCCAATAAGGGGATGGGTTATGCAATGATTAATTCCTATCACTACTAGTACTACTGCACTTTGAGACAGACACCAACAGAACGACAACTCCTCCGTCCGACCACCACCAGTATTCTAACGAAAATAAAAAAAAATGTGAGGCCAGGCCAGACTCGACTTCGAGACTCTCATCATCATGGTGAATCCAACATCCAAAGATGTGCAATGGTGGCTCCGCATCTCCGCATGCATTGCATATAACAGTGCCAGTTTAGCAGACTCAGACTTTTTTACAAAAGGACGAACTACGAGACAGACAAGACATGGAGGTAGGCCTGAGATAAAAATGAAGACGAGCCAGGCCAGAAGCAAAGCACCAGCATAATATTATCCTACTACATACAAATACACGTTCCACATCTTCTATACTGCAGGCAGATCAGATCCCTCATCATATCATCATGGTCCTCAGCCCTCAGCGCCGTTGGCCCGGCTTGAGCCTCCTCTCGCGGCAGCCCCGTCGTCTGCTGGCTGCTCAGCGGAGAAAGAGATTGCAGAGTGAGGACGGGTTACGGGTCAGTCTAATCGCTGTTTTGGCTTATTTTTCATTTCGTTGAAAATATAAATAGATGTTATGAAAGTTTAATTAAAAATTAGACTGTCCCGTCCCGTCTCTGGGAGGTTCACTGAGGTTCATTAGAAGTTATAGACCTTTCAGGAGGTAATTTAGCGCGTTGGTGAGATCGATACATTGTAGATCGATTCAAGTCCAAGGTAAAAGGTAAGTGAACAGCAAAACCCTCACTCAACTCTCTCGTGCTGCACGTCTGCCAACCAGGCCAGACCAGACAATTCTCTAGTACATGCATAATCTCTAATCTCACGAATTCAGAGCACATTATATATTCAGCTTGTTAATCATTTATTGTCTCAATATTTTGACATGAGTAATTTCTATTACTTATGTATGCTCATTCTCTCACTTCATTCGATTGAATGAGTAGCAATTTAATGGACGGTAAGGTCTGGATTTCGTGCGAGACTTCAGCGCCAAGCTGGGTTTCGTAAGAAACATCCCAAGCGGGAGTTCCTAAGACACATCAGCGCCAAGCGGGATTTCGTAAGAGACATCAGCGCAACGCGCTTGCTTAGTGATAACTATAAGTACTATATAATCAGTAACAAAAGCCAGCCATAATTGCGACACTCTCCGTGTATTGTTGAACCAGTGGCGGTATCGACTCGATATGCAGTCGGTATTGATTCATGTTCATGAATGTTTCCCATAATGAGAGATTAGTCTAACCTAACGCAAGCACGGGCTATGTACATCCATCTAACGGGGCGCTCTTTTCTCAGAAGCTTCACAACGAGAATATTATTGTGTTACGTCCGTTTGCTTATGCGACAATTTACAAAATACTCTTGAGTCAACTAAGGACGTTAGAGATTTTTTTTACCTTGCAATTTTGATGAGCAACAACAGTTACAGTTCCAACTTCAAGTATTTTTCTCTGATGAAAATGAAATCTCAATGATGTATCCTTTTGGAAATGTTGAAGAGGATAATTTCAGGAATGTTCCTCAGCACAATTACCGGAGATGTTAAAAGTTACAAACTTCCCTCCTCAGTCTCAAGCCGGAGCACCTGTTAGTTGGAATCAGATTGTGGATGAGTATTATTTGACTTTAATGCAACCTCAACACGGATTCACGCAGTTCTTATTCACACTTCACAGAACACCAACAGAAGAGGCCGTAGGACGACTTCTTTATCAGTCACTAACTTTTTCCTCTCGTCGTCAGTTTCCAAGGGTGTGCAGTGCAGGATGATGGGGGGATAATTAGAATGAAGAGGAAACGAGTAAATCAAACCCTGAACCCTGAACCTTTTAAAAGGTGTCGGACGTACGAGTAATTTTTTAAAAGGAGATGATCTGGTTCTTTGCCAGTCTCTATTGTTGCTTCAGGAATTATTGGATGGAGGTAGAGAGCCAAAGCCAAGTCTCTGTTTCACCTTCCCATCCTCACGGTACCAGATCAAGTAAGCACTAACCCAGCCGCCCAGTCCTCGTCAAGTTGGCAACCAAGCTGTCTGGTCCGTTTTTACTGACTTGGGCTTAGTTCTTTGCCTTTGCCCAGCACTACTACATCCCTGGCTGCTCCTCGCTCGCTGTTCCTTCCAAAAGTGAACCTTCGGGGAAGGTTCTTTTTATTACTTGCTTCTTCCCTTGCCTTCGCACGCGCAACCAGAAAGATGTATATTTCCAATCTCCGACTGCCTACTAGACGAGCTCTAGCTCGAGCTAGACGGCAGACAGTTCTCCTATGAGCGGAATTGCATGTGCACCGAAAAATCGGTGTCGGCGAACGAGAGGGAAAGAGGAAGGCTCCGGCTCCATGCTCCGTGCTCCCATGCATAAAACCGGCGGATCATAAGCCCGAACTCGGGTTACGGCATATCATATTGGACTATTATAGGTTACCCGGCTCTAGGCTAAGTAACCATTCGCGGACACGGCTGAAGTTATTTGTATAGAAGTAAGCACATTTTACAGCTGCTTCGCTTCGCTAGCACTACTCAAGTTAGTAGTTACTTAACTGTTTTCTTTTCTCCGCCGGTCTACTGGTAAGTAGCGACATCCCAATGCGACCCGCTACGCAAAATCAAATTGGAAACGCTCTCCGGGATGACGTGGTGTCACATGTCAAGTCAACTACAAAGCCAGAGCCACGTGTGAGCTACGGCGGTTGCGAGCGAGCTGAAAATTCCGACCATTATTGGTCGCAAGTCGCAATTATAATGAACACAATTCGCGCGTTTCTTGTACTCTCTAAGGGTAAAAGTACACAGAGTTCGTTTACATCCCTCAATCAAATCATCGTATCCCCCTATTTCAAAACCATACTTACGTCTTATTCAATCAAATCCTGAGCAAAAATGCAACCATAAAGTACATTTAGTTTGCCCTGTTTCGGCTCCATTCCGCCTGCGTCTGACCTAAATGACCCACATTAGTTATGCAAGTAAACAGGCTACAATACTCGTACTCGTGTCAAAATTCAGCTTCATTTCAAAGCACGTGGCTGGCGCCAGCACTTCCATTGACTAGAGGCAATTGAAGGCACCAATTTCTTATCTCGAGTTTAAAGGCCTTTCACAGTTATGTATTATGTACTTATTCAGACTACAGAAATAAAATATTTAATTTATGCTGATTTAAAACTTGGTTTTACATTCACATATAATATTAGATTCTATTCGTACTTCGAACACGCTTCACCTTCACGCTAAAAGCACAGGAAAGTCAAAATCGCAAGGTTCACTATTAATTCAAATAAGTACTCAGCATATACGTTCTTGTCTCCACCTACTGGATATGCCAAGGTCTTTCTGATCTAGTCTCCACAGCCATACCGAAAACCAGTAAGCATAAATCATGCAAAACGATTGCGATTTTAGCACAAGGCAAATGGGAATGGGAAATCCATGAGAGACGCTGAACACTACTACTTCGAGAATGCAGGATAGATAGCCACTATATACCTACTGAGCCTCATTTCAAAATACATGCACATAACGTCGAAGTAACTACTATACCGAGGTTTTTTATATATTTACTGGCAGCCATCATCAATCAAGTGCAGAGAAACCCCATTTGTTCCTCTACCTTTGCTTTTCGTATGCACCAGACTGTAGAGTCACTCATGTCTAGCCCTCAAGATTCATCATCTACGCTGCAGAAAGTTAAAAAAACTGCACAAAACTAGTTATCTGCACAGAGAACGACAGACTAGAGCCAACTACCAGCCACGATCAGAATCAGCAGAGAATGTAACAGGTTCCAAGTTATAACAACAATATCTGAAACGAATTGGACTTGACAATAGAAAGGAGGAGGCGACCCATTCTTATGTATGTAAAATGTCAGGACCAGACCAGACGGTTTTAATGGCTGACGCCAGCCAGTACATAGTGGAAGCAGCCAGTGCTACAGCTTCAAATCAAAACCCATCTACCTGCCGCCTACAGGGAAGTGTACGATAAAATTAAATGAAAAATTCTACCCTTTCATTTTCATTGACCCAACAGATAGACTCATTATCCAGTGGAATAAAATATGGCTGAACTTTGGTTTAAGAGGTTAGCGATAACACAAAACTGGACAACGGTAGTTTTGCCTGCCTAGAGTAATTACTTTATGTTAATTTTACTGGCTTATAGGGTAGCTAGAGATGTCATTTTTAAGTATTTAGTATTAGATCAGTATGTGTGCTAGCTAACTGGAATGTAGTAAAGTCAAGAAATAAAACTTATCTTTTACATAAAATTGGTTACTGGGCATTACTACTAACCACTGATTCATACTTTACTTTTAGTGATGGTTTCATTTCACGATACTATATTATAGCCGTGCTTACATATGAGATAAAACTGTTTCTAATTTCTAATTAACGTTTGAATAATAGGATAATATATTGCAAAAAATTACAAGGCTGTCTGACTCTGACATTTCTGGCTATGGAAGGTGGCGGTGTCAGGATGGGATAGGGTTTGATTTACTTACAGAAATACAATTATCTATCCTTCGTCGTCTCCACATAAATCACGCGACCGTCATTAAAATCGATGCATCTGCATCTGCACTCAGAAAAAAGGTAAAAAAGAGTGAAGACTCCACGCTCATCAGTGGATAGTGATTGTTAAAGCAAACAGTATGCAGTATGCAGTGAAATAATAATCACAGATCACAGCTATCCATTAATTATAAGTATTTAATTAAAATAAAGTCACGCTATTCTTCGTTTGCTATTGTTTTGTTATGACATATGACATATGACGGATTCATTTAAGAATCACGAAGGTATCACGTTACGAATGCTTTAAGATGAAAAATAGGTCCTTCAACTTTCAACTAATTCAGTAATTTTGAGCTAGCCGGTAAAAACGGAGTCAAGTAGTCTTCTCACTTCTCACTTCGGTTCAGATAAGTACGAAGAAATTACGGGCAAACGAACATACAGGCAAAACTTATATGCATACCATTCTACACTGCACAAAACTAGAAAATATTTCACCCTTCAAATCACTAACGCTAAATTAAAAGCTACTAGTAAAAAGTTTTAAATTTTTTTTTCCAAAGTGACATTGGGACGAGCATAAACGCTGCGTCGCGTTCAGCGTCACATTTACACGGCATATCGCAAACCCTCAATCTCTGTTCTAATTAAAATTAAAGCGGCTGAGGCTGAGATACCGATTAGAATTCTGGGTTCTGGACTGACTCTGGGGATAAGGGACAGTTCAGCCTAACATAACAAAACGTCAGTTATTAGACCGACTATGTCGGGCTATATGTGATTGAACTTTCCGTCTGTCTGTCCGTATGTCACACTTTTTGCTT
>JAQFYT010001279.1:0-17367 GCA_034694925.1 Ceratophysella denticulata
AACCGTAAAAATAACGATTATATAGTATTAATTAACTTTTCATATAAAATAATACCCCGAAGGTTGATGCACGCCAATTCCACGTGGCAGTATAAGGACATGTCAAGTTTTGACATTTTGTTCCCATGAACATAATTCAAAAACTTTTTGATACAAATGATTGATCCAACAAGGCCTAATTCTCGGCCTTTTAAGATCTTCCGGTTGCCAGTTGCCAATGGACAGTTTAAGTTTCGTGGAACAAGCAAAGCAAGCTTTCTATTTTGAGTTATCTTGTCAAGGACATTGTAAACTCCAAAATGACGGAAGTGATACTGGCTTGACCTACTTTTAATTATATTAACTTTCTGAAGGTCATGCAGACCTACCTTGTGGTATAATCGGATTCCAACATGACAAGTGACAAGTGTCCGTCCGTTACGGATCCACTTCCTTGAAGAGACAGAAATGGGAAATGTTTCCTTTAGAATTATGTAAATATAAAATTTATAAATTTGTTGACGGAATAAATTTAAACAATATTTCAGGATCGAATTTTGTTCAATATATCTAAATTAGGAAAATCAGTTTTTAATAACCAATCCTTCATACACAGAATGTAAGCTGAACACTTTCTATTCCATGCGTACGTGTAGTATGTTGCATTCTAGTTTTAATAATGCTTACCCTACTGCCGGCGTTTTGTTCTGCTAAATAACCAATAAACAAACATCACACGCGTTGAGATCAAAGGCTCCTGAAGGTTCAGTGTTTGACGAACCTAAATTGTGGGATTAAAAAATGCAATTAAGAAGCATAGTGAGGAAATGCTCCAAATTTATATTGATTATACCTTCTACGTTTTTGGCTACACACGGTCCATGTGTGAAAATCAAGCGGTTCTAGAGTTGTACGCATGTGATAGAAGCAGAAAGCCGCACACTTTCACCCAGTGAAACGTTGAGCAACTACGATGCAGCTCCTAATTGGAACGTTATTGCAGAAATAGATATATAGGAATCAACTTCTGTGGAACTCCTCCGCAGTCTGCATTTATTACTCTCCTTGGTATTACGTAAAGACAGGACTTATTCTAAGTGCAAGTGTTTCTTCTGACCTGAGGGAAATTAACTCAAGCTTACCGAACAGCTTACACAATTAATTGCTCCGAACATCTCAGTGTGCCTGAATTTTCTTAAAACTGTCATAAACAAGGGTTTGTGTGAATAGTGAAGGTAAATTGATCCCAAGTGAGTATTATTAGTTTTACAAGCCTTTCTGCTTTAAAAGGGGATAGGATTTTGTAAAGGGAAAATGAAGTTCTCAAGATATTGGTATTTATCACATGGTATATAGGTATAAGAAATGAAGCATATCGCTTTGGCGTAGAATTTGGCACTTATTCCTTGACACTGCCAAATGACTTTGTTGTGTATTTTGTATGTATGGGGCTGCAGTACAATCATTCGGTGTCTTCCATGTTCCTGAATTCCCCATGACTTGATTTCTTAGCATCCTGAGCCAGAGGTCATGTTGAGTTGCATGAACCTGAACTGGGACAGTCACATATTTCACTTGGGAGCATTGTGCCTCATTGGCAAGAGCATGAATAAAACAAACGTGATTTAGAGAGTAGCTTGGAATGTCAGAGATAGGTTTGGGATTTAGAATTCCGCTTTCACCGTGGACTTTCTCTCCACTTCCAACCACGACACGCACAGTTATCAGAAAAACATGAGGTAACTCGAAGAAGGAACGTCCAGACCAGAACAACGTTCAGCCTATCATTCTCCAAAGTAGTGATGAGTTCGATTGGTGGAACTCGAAGTAATTCACTATCTCCTGCATTCCGGCAACTATGAGTCCCGGGAGTGGCATAGGAACCCTATGTGAATGTGTAGCCTGCCGAACTAGTATTCAAGCCTACCTCATCTTACGTTACTTTCACCGGATATGCTGTAGTACTAGCGTGTTGAGTTTGTCCGCTTCAATCCATTGATAAAATATTAGTTGCGTGAGTAAATGCCTCAGGCTGCGTTATGATTTGAGTTCAGGGTCCCACCCCATACTGCAATGCCCAGGTAGCTACTTCCAATGCCACCTAAACATTATATTTGAGGAAAAATATTGCATCCTATAATCCCGTTAATACGGAGATGGACTTGGGTCGTACCCAACTTTTCAGATTTAGTATCTGAAGTTTACTTTCATTGAGCGGAGTCGGGTGTTGAACTCTTTGAAGAGTCAATGCATTTAGTGGAAAGGAGGCACGGAGTCTCTTGACTCGTAGACGTTGGCTGAAATCTGAACAGACTTTCTCTGTCTCGTCCTTTGATGCATCGTCACGTGGAGGAGAGAGGCCGAGCGATGACGAGGTGAAATTGAGATCAGGAGAACATCTGAGAGTTCAGTAACCGAACTTAATTTTATTTGTCAATTTCCAACTGCTTTCTATTTGTTAAGGTTTCGATTTGTCCAAACGGAAATCTTGTATCACGACTGTCCTTCTGTTTACTCGTCTCGATTCACTGAACCCTCAAGCACGGGATGTGAACTCAGAGAGAGATCCTGGGCTAGGGATATCTACTCCACTGAATGTTTTATATCCATTTGGGCCAGTAGAAGTGGCGGCGGCGCGGCGTTTGGCGTGTACAGGGCCCTATTTCTTTCTGGCATCCGAACCCAATAGTACGTACGTGAGTACTGCATAGGTAGAGCAAAGGCGGACTTGAGTGAATACGTAAAAGTGCGGAGCACACACATATTCCTATCTCGTATGTGGAGACTCGGGAGAGACATAAAGATTTTGTCCTCTGAAGCCAAATAGGCTTCTTAAGGAAGGTTCCGGGAGAAAACTTTTACCATTTTTTGAATTGGAGTATATTAGAAGAGGTATGTAGTGCCGAGGGTCCAGGAGTGGAGTGATACAGATGGAAAACTGCCCGTCTTTCACATTCCGCCTGACACCTTATGGAGAGGCGAGCGTCCGAGTCCATTCCTTTCAGGAATATGACTTTATTTATACGAGGCTGAATGAAGGATGAAGTGGGGCTCGTGCTGGACGGAGCTGGATCTGACCAGGGAACGTGAAACGGAGCCAAGGCATTTTAGACCTTCTACACGGAGACATTGAAGTGAAGTTGGCGAGTAGATAGGAGATGCTCCATCTCGTTGGGAATAGGTACTTGAGGAAAGATTTGAGATTCCCCATAGTGAAGATGAAATGTAGATGGGAACGGAGGGACGGAGTTGGAAAACAAGCTCCATCCATGTTCATCATCTCCACGTTCAGGATCCTACGATTGGAAGTGAAAGTCGGCGGAATGCAGGCGTGCATAAGCCTCTTTTCTCCGTCCCAACTTTACTCTGTCCCTCCGCTCTCTCCACGTTCCTCTGCCAAAATATAAAATGGAAGTAGGCTTGCATACATACACGGACTTTCTTATTATGCCATGGAAAAATCCACTTTAAAAGGACTTTCACTCACAGAGTCCACTTGGAGCATTGGCATTAGAGCCTCGTTCAAGTTGACAAAAACTATTTTCTACTCATAATATTTCCTTTTCAACAGATAAAGATTTTACATATTTCCGCACTATGCTATACTAGAACCTTTCTTGGACTTTGGACCAATAATAATGCTTTCACACGCCTTTCTCCATGCTGACTTATTTCTGGCGCCATAGCCAAATATCCAAGTCTTGGTTCGTAGTGGAACTGTAAACCAAATTATACTCATCATCTCGTGCCACAGACCTATCAGCCCAATCCATTATAGAAACCAGAATAGAACCGCAGAGTGTACATTTTATTATTTTATCCTCGATCCGAGTCCCATAGTTCTTTCTTGCATTTCCTTTCCCGAAACCCCGGCCTGCCCACAGAAAAGTATAAATGGGAAAAGTTTGCAGAGGCATATTTGGGATCGCTTCTTCCCCCTCCCATCTCCTCATTCCATCGCATTATAGTTTAAAATGTTTGTACTATTTAAATTGTGGATTTTTATTCTTAATTTTTAACTTTTCCTGCTTTCTTTTTTACAGAGACTGTTGAGGTTTCAGGAGTCGAGACAAGTCGAAGAGAAGGCAGCCAAAATCAAGGAGTGGGTCTCGAACAAGCTCCGTGATGTAAGTAAAAACCGTATACCTTAAAAAAATTCTAATTTACTTCAACTTTCCCTGACTTGGTTAATTAACCCGAGTTGGAACAACTATTTGGAATATGTAATGGGATGAGAGAGAGAGAGTGGTGACTTGTAGTATTACGGGGGTTTTTCTGGCTAGACCCAGAAAGTTTTTCATAATATTTTCCTAGAGAAGCTTAATGAGAAAAGTAGTGGAATGCGGTGTAGGACACGAAAGAGACTGTTAAATTATTGAGCTGGAGCTTGGCTAAATTGTTTCTCTTTTTTACTCCTTTCCCTTGTCCATCCCTCACACGTGAAGTTGGAGGATCAAAACGAGCACTTACGCGAACAGAATCAGAAGTGTGAGACCCAGTTAGATCTTCTTCGTTCACGCCTGACGCAGTTGTCACAGCTCAATAGCCTTACATCCTCCAAATCCAAGGATCGGCATTCTACAGAGGTAAGCATATTGTGACCCAAAAGAATATCTCATCTTCTGAGCCGAAGTACACGCTGAGAATTGAGAGTACCAAGGATATAAACATCGTTTATGGGGGAGAAAATGTTTCTATGTTTTGGATTAGCGATACAATGCCCTTGTAACTCCTTTCACCTAATGCAATAAATTTCATGCTCCGTGAGGCCTGTGACGGTAATGTATTTTGTGGTGACTTCAGGATTCGTCGAGGGGAAGTTACGAAGGTGACAGACCACCAAGTGATGAGAGCCCTCCACCAGACTCAGCCGACGGTCAGGTAAACTCTCCGCAAATCGTGACGCCGAGGCCGCTCTCCGCCACTGCTGCCTGCCTTGCTGCAATAAGACGTCGCTCAGGGGCCTTTGACACACCGGAAGAGCGACGACAGCGAAGAAAGAGTAATCTTTCCAGCGGATCCAACTCAGGTACGGACTTAACCCCCGCTCACCTTATGCTCACAAAAGTCAGTGGCTTAAGAATTGAGAAATAAACTTGTGCTATTCGGAATCGGAGTCACTCCGTGCCCGGCTTTTGTCTCCAAGGAAAAACTTTGGTTCTGAAAGTTGGTTAAGCTCTTTGAGAAAAGGATTGTTATTGGAATTAAGAGCCCGGTTTGGTCAAATATTGCTTTTAGGAACAACGAGCTCTTTGACGCAAGACAGGGTCTCGAGAGATTCCCGGAGTTCACGAGTGGATTCGGGGTCAGTGGATATGGAGACACCGCAGAGCCTGAGTCCACGAAGTCCGCTGAATGCTCTGGAAGTTCTGGAAGCAGCTCTACCCGGGATCCCACTCCAGAATTCTTCCTCCATCCCACGTAGTGGGAATTCCTCATCTCCGTCGCCTGGCACCGGACTCTCAAGAACTCATCCCCAGCATAACCTCAACCACAACAACAATAACACGAATAACAATAATAACCATGTGATCACCGTCCGAAGTCCTGTCATTCACCCGGTTCCTGCCCCTGTTCCCCTCAGCATTCCCCAACCCACTCCGCTCTGTATCACACCGGCTACGCCGCTCGAGGTGGTCATGATTGGCGGGGCCGAATCTACACAGTCCCTCAATAATGAAATAACCAGTCGACGTCTTCCAATTGTTCCGCCACGGAAATGTCGCACGCGATCTCCCACGCCAAATACCAGCAAAGGTGAGTACTCGTAACATCGTGATTAAATTTAATAAGCATACAACCACTAGCTGACACCCAGGGATTTATATGCAGAGACCAAAGGAAGGTTAAACTCGATATTTCCTGATAAAATTAAGCGTTTTAGTTTACACAGAAAATCCCATAGACAGTAAGACAGGCACGCATTTGTGGAAAATCAACATTTTTCAGCATCTGGCGAGCTCCCTTTACCGTATACAACTGTTTTGCCACCTTGGGTGGATTGTATTCTACACTGCATGTGTGAAGCGAGCAGGTTCATTCATTGCAGATTGGAGCCAAACGAAGGGTATGCATACTTTCAAAAGGAATCCTTATAAAATGTCAACCAGAACTTCAAATTAAGCAGCGAGACTCTTATGACGTTCTAAGTTGTGCTTCTTCAGGATGGCAGCAAATAAATGTCAGTTTGGCATTGATATATGTTGTATTGGTTATGATCTATGATGTTGGTATTACGCATACGAGAAGGGTTAATAAAAATTAAGAATTCCTGGAATGTGCACGCTACCTTTTCTTATCGCGCAGTCGGTCTTACCTACTAAATACCTGACTTTCAGGATTGCCTACCAATCAACTCTCTCTCGAAATATAAACATACCAGTATACCTGCCAGTATATATTAAATTAATAGTATGGGCTAGTAACTTCTGGACGCGAAATTCCTTCCAGTATTGCAGCTATGGAAGATAAATGCCTAAGATGTTTTTGTTGCATTTCCTGACGCGATATTTAGTTTCGATTCTGGTCTTTAGCCTTACGTGCGCACAAACTTGCGTTACCTTATTTAATACCAGATATAAAGTCTTTAGTCTTTAACAATAATAAACCTTAAAATAGTTGTGGTAAGCATAGTATAAATTGTGAGTAGTATCTTTGGCGTGACTGAAATGGAAGGCTCAAGTTCGGACGAGGAATATTTTACTTGTAGTTCAGGTTGGATTTTGTTCCAGCAGCGGCAGCATTATTTAATGAACACTAGTGACACTATAAAAATAGGTTTACTTTATAACGATCATGATTTACAAGAAGCGAGGTTTTATAACCAGCAATTTGATTGAATGAGTCGCTTTAAAACGTTCAACATTAGAGCTTACGACTTGACTAATCATCTATGAAAAATTACAGTCATTAATCTGAGGTCTTGATTACTTGTCGAGTTTGAGCTGTTAATACGCGGCATGATCATGCTTGGCCCATTACTTCTATCAAGCAAGCCATTACTAAGGGTGTTAAGTTAATGCTCATTCATTTATTTCATTTGAGAGTGAGTAGAGCTGTAGTTACGACGAACGATGATTTATTCTTGTCATTAGCGTCCTGTCCGCTCTGTTGGTTTACTGTTATTAGTATAATCCGCTCCAAATTTGCGATACATCCCAAAGTTTAAATATTTGAAGTTGAAGGAAATATTGCCGTGAGCAGCGATGGTATCCCATGGCTTCGTATAACAAGAGCAAAGAAATGTATTCTTCGACTAACTTTCTTTTGTGAAATGAAATCGAATAGTTTGTATGGACTTTTT
Source organism: Ceratophysella denticulata (assembly GCA_034694925.1). Classification (NCBI taxonomy): domain Eukaryota; kingdom Metazoa; phylum Arthropoda; class Collembola; order Poduromorpha; family Hypogastruridae; genus Ceratophysella; species Ceratophysella denticulata. Next base: position 7,283 of record JAQFYT010001279.1, read on the forward strand.
CATGTATAGCGATGCTTTAGTAATGTATTTTGCCTTAAATAAAGCCGGCTTTTTGGAGATGTTGTTTGGGATGGTCTTCCGAACTGATAAACTAGAATTTTGCTGGACTGCAGTTGTATTTTATGTATTGTCCAAAAACTTTTATATTCACAAGAAATTTAAGGGCCGACAATAAAGGTTCTCTGCCAGTTCCCTTGGATGTTTACAACCGATGTTTGATTCCTTAGAGCTAGAATGATGTGCTGTAGAATGCATGGTCCTAGATTTACTAAGAGCGAACAGTATATTAATTTAGATGAACCCCAGTGGCGCTTCTTAAGTAAAGAAACTGAGCCATCGAATAGCAGTATCAGTTGTCGTCCTTTGGGCGTGGGGATGAATTATTATGATTAAACTACTGGTATGCGGCTAAAAGCAACTTGTTTTCATTTTTGTCGCAGGCACCACCCCAGGCTCTGGAGTGGGAAGCCCACCAACCGAGTCGGAAGAAGATGCTTCAATTCTCCGAGCTCGACTGGATGCTGAGTGTCAACAATTAGCTCGAGATCTCCAGGCCGCTGTTCGAGACTTGGTTCGCCCAGAACTGACGCTCGGAACGAGTTCAAAACATGGGATGAACGGGGGGTCGAGTGGATCGGGACGCCGGAGAGCCATGGAGGAAAATCATGACTACTCCGAAATCTACACACCAAGTTCGGATGATAAATTAGGCCTTAGTCTCGCCCAACCTCCTCCACCACCCATGCACAGGTAGGCTAACGTGTCAGAGTAGCTAGAAGTCGAGCGGAGGTCGTAGTTTACAGCCTGACTTGTCCTAATGCATCTGAGACGAGGAGAGTATCTTCTTTCTACGGTGGCTCTCATTATTTGAGAGAACAAAGAAAATAAAAGTCGGAGGTCGGAGCGACGCGAGAGAGGACAGGCGACGTTGCATGCCTACAAATTGATTTCTTGGAGCGTCACTACCGTATACCGACAGACGAGGATCCTGGCGAATCTACTAACTTATGCATTAAGACGAGCCTTCGGGTGCTCTGTTACAGGGCATCCCGAGTCAAAGGCCAGCAGTTGATTTTGTTCCCTACTCAACTCATCTACCTTCCACATCTTCCAAGTCTTGCATAGATAAATAAGCAATTTGAGCATTCATTTTACGTGGCTGGCTGATTGATAAAGCGTCTGGGCTCCAAGAAAAGTGCACGCCGTTGAGATGAAATGCGTTAGATATTCGGGGATTGTAACAATAAAAGTTGAACACCTTGATGGAGGCGATAAGCGATACCAGGAAGGAAAACGTATATTGCCGAGACTAATAATGGGATTCTGAGTTAATGGTCGAAACCGAAAGATTCTACCTTCAATACTGGGCAAGGGGTTTTCTTGAAAGTTTACACAGAAACTACTGGTCATTAAACCTCACTTTACGTGTAGCAAGGAGAAAGACATTAAGTGTAATGGTAAACCAGTTAGGAAACGACGTATTGAGCCGATCGCCTCCAAGAAATAATTGGGTTCAGATTTTATTCTGCAATGAAATTGATACTACTAACCTATCCATTTACCTGTTCCACACACACGCGTTGCTATTCTGACCTTCCAGAAGCTGCCTATCTACCCAGTTAGATAGAGTTAGGGGTTAATAAAATACAATTAATTCTAGTCACATAGTATTCAGTGGATTTAATTTCCCATCCCATCACAGATGGGCCGCGTGTGGGGTGTATTCGTAGGTACAGATAGTGTTTCAGGTTCAGAATTTGATATTTACTATAGCTATCCTGGATCGCTGGATTACGCAATTAAACACCATCGCGAAAACATGTCTTCCTTACCACAGTGGTATTAGTGTGTTAGACAACTATAGCTGACGAAAATTACTCCTTAATTGCTACACGGATTTGAACTTCCGACTGAAGTATAGGCTTGACGCTTGGAAAGTGAGCATAGGGTTTAGAAGGGAAGTCTACAATCGAATTACAATTGCCTTTTGACTCCGCACAGGTTTCCATCTTGGGAGTCGAGAATTTACGAAGTGGCTGCTGGCGGTTTGAAAGTGCCATCGAATGAAACTAGATCAGGTTCAGCCGAGATAGCTGTGACAGGGTCTCGCCATAGATCATACCATTCTCTGGGTATCAACTTCTCGATTCCGGTCTACACCACCGTGAAAGGGGTAAGAAGGCCTGGGCCTGGCATCCTAGTTTCTGCAATCCTATATTCCACGTGGAAGCCAAGTATGGAGTCGTTGCCTTGGAGTGCTTCGTTTTTCTTCCCTCTTATCTTTCCCTTGCTCCTACATTTACGTTTCCCTCGCCCTCTGTAATCTGTATTCAGGAAATGAGTCTCGGGAGACTTAAGTGTACCGAGGAGTGTCATTTACTTTTTGACGAGTTTTAATGTAACGATATGGATGGACTCCTTTCCTTGCCCTATTTCCGAAATAACATGGCCTAATGCTCCTCGTGCTTTTTATGCAGCGTGCGAGTCAAATTCGCTCTGCACCTTTTAGCGGAGATACGTCGGACTCTTCGGATGGTGAGGAAATGGGTTCCGGATCGGGCTCTGGCCCTTCACATCCCATTAGTTCTGGTGAGACAGATATCTCGAGCCCTGGAAAAAGCGTCACTTCATCTATTGCCAACAGTCTTTCACCCTTACATCGATCTTCATCATCTCCCTCCAAGAGTATTCGTCGTGGTAAGACATTGCTTTCATGCCTCTATTTTCACTTTCACTCCCATTTCAATCCATCCAACAATCCGCTCAATGTATTTCGTGGGAGTCAATTCCAAGGCCCTTCGCAGCTCCCATGGAATGGATTGAGATGATGACTTATCTGAACTGACTCAATCTTGTATCTCTTTTCAATTTTCTTCTGCAGAGCCTTCATTCGAGTCTGAGTACTCAGACGACTATGCAATCCCTCCTGATGCCTACGCGAGTGAAACGAATAGTTTAGACATCGCACTTTCAGCCGGATGTCGTAATTTGACACCAAATGTCAGCCAAACCTCAACTGTCCAATCCTGTAAACCCACCGCTACCACTCTCAACAACTCCATCGAGAGTTCTCCACGAAAAGAATCTCTCGAAAAGTCAGGCTTCCTCACAAAATTGGGTGGAAAGTTTAAGACCTGGAGAAAAAGATGGTTCGTCCTCAAAAACGGCTCTCTCACTTACTGGAAATCCCCGGTAGGCTTCCACACGCTCATAATTATAAAATTAATGTTTCTGAACAGACTTGGAGCTCATATATTTAATATGTTCAGAGCAGAATGCTTGTGTCGATGCTGCTCTTACTTATACTAATTGTTGGATGATGTCGAGTGATAATTACTTATAATTTGATTACTCGAGTGCGCTCGGTTGAAGTTGACTTATGACCTTTTGTGTATTTTCAGCATGACGTGAATCGACGCTCAACTGGGAGAGAAATTATTTTAGATGAAAACTGTCACATAATACGTGGGGATGGAGCTGCCACTTTCGAGATTGCCACAGGGAAGAAGACTTACTACTTGACAGCGGATTCCAATTTGGCGGTTGATGACTGGGTTCGAGTTTTGCAGGTAAATGTTAGGCTCAGTGAAATATCGTCCATTAGGGCTGGGCTTCTTTCTTGTCTGAAATGATTTATTTTCTCTGGCAAGAGTGTGCGACGTCTGGTTTGGAATATTTCGACTGAAAATGAGGTCATTAGTATGCAAAATAGAGCTAATTGTTTGTAGGCCTAAGTATTGAAATTCCTTGTGAAGCAAGGCGTCTCAATTTTATAATCAGACATAGTTTGCGTTGTCTAAAATGATTTATTTGTTCCTTGTTTCAGAACGTTGTGAGACGTAATGCAACGAAACTGGTTCTCAGCATGGAAGACAGTAAGCCCACCGTACAGGGTTGGTTGGTGAAAGTGAAGAATGGGCACGCAAAACAAAGTTGGTGTGTTCTCATCGGGAAAATGTTCCTGTCCTTTAAATCACCCACAGACACGGTAATAAAAGTCATTAGCTCTCTTCCAGACTGAGGATTTATTTCTTATAACGGCTACTTGTATTGATTAATGATTCTCATGATGGCTTTTCACTTTACGCCTTTTTCCTAAATCCCAGTGAAAGTCATCAAAGCGAACTGGGCCTGTTCTGGCCATTCCATTCTCTTTCTTTCTAGTGGGTTTTCCCTGCTCCACTTAGTAATTTCCCATTATAAGGAGTCGTTAAACTATTGATGAGTCTTCCTACCCGTCCAAAAAGTTTCATGTAAAGGGCTCATCGGATTCCTTTTTCCTGTTTCTGGATGAGCAGGCCGCCTCGGGACAAATTAACATGAGGGATGCTCGGGTGGAAGATGTTGACCACATCTCTGACTCAGATAACGACGACAAGGACGAAGAGAGTCCAACTAATCTCACCGCGGGTCCGCTCACTATTGGCATCTTCCCCAGTCATCAGAGCCCAGTTTATCTTCATCTTTCCACTAAGCAGGATAAGGTGAGTGAAAGGACTGTCAGATTCAATTTTATAATTCTCCTATAGCACAATAGACTAGTATTTCATTAATTTCGGTTTTGTTGTCTGTCTAGGACGCCTGGCTCTATCATTTGACCATAGTTTCTGGAAAGGGTCCAAGTGCTGGAACTCAATTTGAACAATTCATTCACAAGCTCATGGAAGTAGACGGAGATCCGAGTAAGTCCAGAATTTCTCTCGCATCAAAGCGCACACTGCTACCACCGCGTAGTTAGGACTGATGAACCCCAAATATCAAGTCTGTTGGTGATCACCTTCAGATGCGTTGCAATCAACATAATTCGGAGCGTGGTTTCAAGACTAAAACTTCGTTATTTGTAAACCTTCCACGTACCTATGCATTCCATTTTAATTTAGGAATTGACAAGAAATTCCTCGGTAATTTTTAATGTTAGTACGTAAATATTATAATGCAGAGAGTATTTATAATGCTTTTGGATCCCACACTTGAAACACGTCTGATTTTCCCGATTAGCGCTTGAACTTTTCAGCTAGTTTCTTTAAATAAACTATGGAATTCTTTATTACTCAATTTTTAGATTCTGCATTATGGAAGAATCCTCTTCTGCTCCACAGCAAAGAAAGCATCGCGTCACCATTGACGTCCTTGTCATCGGAAGCTTTACAAAATGAAGCCATTAAGCTCTTCAAGGTACGAGTGGGCGTAGATAGCGGTCCTTCATGGCATTTCCTGTTTAATGTTCATATCCTTTTGTTGAAATCCAATGAGTGAGAGGAAGTTGAGTGGCACTTGAGTGATTAATAGGCCTTTCTCGTGCTTTCACTTTCCATTTCAATAAGCCTTGACTCTTGACATCACGGTATCCCCCAATTTTAGAATCCACATCAAGTGATTCTCTTACAATCCTGGTCAAACGGTTTATACATAATATTAAAGAATTCAAACTGGATAGCTTGAATGTTTTTCTGTAAACAAAAGCAAAGAGAAAGTGTTCGGGTATCGTACTGTTCTGCATTTGTGGTGTAACTTGATTTCAATTTTCTTGATTTTAGTCATGTCAGCTATTCATGTCCGTGCCTTTGGATTCTTCTGGTATCGACTACCATGTTGTCCTTGCTCAGAACGCTCTTCAGCTTTGTCTCGAGTATCCCGAACTTCAAGCCGAAATTATTTGTGCACTTGTGAAACAGACGTCCAGAACAATGTCCTTCAAGAACTCTCCGCACACGAGTAGAGCATTGAATAAGATTAAGCACTCACGGGTAGTTGAACGAAACATTGTAGAATATATGCTATTTGACCCCGGATTTATAGCACGCCTGCTCAAAACTATTTTTATTTGAATTGTTTCACAGCATTTTCTGCTCAACGCAACGCAGTCCCTTTTTCTCTGCGACTCCTCCAACAGTGGACACTCGAAAATCAATCAGCAATCCAGCGCCCATGGATTCTCACATCACGCGCCCACGGCGGGAAGTTCAGGAACTGGGAACGGTGCTGCGGGTGGTAGTCGGTCTAGTAATCATATTATTAATTCATCGACGTCCCCGAGTCGTTCACCCCGCCCCGGAGGCTCCAATCGAACTTCCCCAGCCAAATCGAGTAAAGCCACAAAGGGGTCTTCTTCCGTTCCATCCTCTCCACAATTATCTCAGAATCACAGCATGCATCAACATGCACTTACAGCCGAAGCCAAGTCCAATGTGCGGAGTTTTGTGTTCATTCAAGGATGGCAGCTCCTTTCTTTGGCTGTGTCACTCTTTTTGCCCAAGAATAATAAATTACTCTGGTACTTGAAGCAACATCTGCAGCGGAATGTGGACACCAAGTAAGTTCTCAGGCAGTGCAGTGCACGGGTTGGGGACCAAAGTGCCCCGAGTTTCCGCCGCCGTCTTTACTCATCCTCAGACTTGAGCTCCGGAAGAGATAAGGATGTTTATTTGTCATTTATTTTTTAGAAGTGAGCCTGGGAAGTACGCCGCGTATTGCCAGCGTTCCATAGAGAGAACTTTGGAGAATGGGCCCAGACACTTTAAGCCGTCCAGAATGGAAGTCCTGTCCATCTTGATGAAAAATCCATTCCATCATTCTTTGCCGCATTCAGTTCCCGTACATTTTCTTAATGGTGCCTATCAGGTTCGGATTCTTATCAAGAGGCATTGTTTATGTCCTGTTCCTTCCTCATTCTCGACTTGAGAGAAGGAATACTAATAAATGGTAGATTCAACATCCAGAGTTAATATTATGCGTTCTACTGTTCAGGTTATTGGCTTTGATGGTTCGACTACGGTTGAAGAATTCACTCTCTCACTGTGTCACGAAATTGGTTGTCGGGAACCTCCGTTATCTGGATTTGGGCTTTGGGAAGATGACCCATTCGAGAAGGAACTGGAGCATTCCCTTTTGCCAAATGAAAAGGTAGGTCTAGGTAACCTCAACGCTTCCATTTTCCATCAATTTACGTTATTTGACACCAGAACTTGTATTTTGCAGATCTGTGATGTTATTTCACAATGGGAGACGATGCTGAGAGAAAAAGGATCCGGAAAATTTGAGACCAGACGTGCCGTTTCTTTGAGCTTCAAGTTACGAATTTATAGACGATCTGGGATTCTGCAGGAGACGGACAAGGAAAAATTATTTCTCTGCTACCAAACCAATCGAGCGGTTCTTGCTGGAAGATTCCCACTAACTCGAGAGCTTGCGCTTGAATTGGCCGCCCTCATGGCACAAGTACGTTAATATTTAACTATATTCTAGCTTATCATTTTAGATAGTAATCTCCCTAAAATAATTTGCATGTAGTGAATCTTGAGAAAGGTTCAATCGTTTTATTTATAGATAAATCGAATTTTACTAAACAAATACGTTTTAGCAATTTTAACACGGAAGCAGAGGTTATTGGGTCCCAAGTCCTAATTTACTCTGTGTACTGGTTTAGATTGATGGAGGGGATTACCGGAACGAGAAAGGAAGAGGAAGTACGGGTTCCCAGTTAGTTCTTCAAGCGATTGAGAAATATTACCCACTCCGGTATCGTGACAGTCTCTCTGACGACGAGTACAAGGCATTATGTGATAGCTTGATGGAAAAGTGGACTTTCCTCAAAGGAAAAAGTACACTTGACTGTGTTCGAATTTATCTCACTTGTACGAGAAAATGGGCATTCTTCGGTGCGACTCTCTTCAATGTTAACGTAAGAAGTGCTACTTGGACAAATCCATATCCCTTAATTATCTTCATGAGATTCACTTCACAGGATTTCATCTCATTACGAATAGGTACGGGGGACACATACGATGGAAGACGGGACTAATGTATGGGCAGCCATTTGTGAGGAAGGAATTGCATTATTGGATACCCAATCCCTTCAACAAATTGGTCGCTATAGTTATCCCACCGTGCAGACCTTCGGCGGAGCTCAAGATGATCATTTCATGGTTGTGATAGATGACTGTGGAAAGAAGCGGCGGATACTCTTTGGCGGAATGTCAAAACATCAGGTCAGTGGGGAAATATATTTCAGTACAACCTATTATTTCCACCGAAACAGTGCTATGCATGTGATACATTGCTATTTTCAACTTGACGCGTCGTTACAGGTGCTAGAAATGACCCGGTTGGTCGCGGACTACATCAACGCATGCTGTCCGCACAACATGTATGGAACAGGCACAAGAATAACTCGACACAGCTCACTCAAATCCAGTCGAATGCAAAGCTTGGTCACGCTACCTCCTGCCACGCCACGATTGGATAGAAAACACTTGGGTGGAAAAAGTGGTACGAATATCTTGCTCCTGCTAGTAATTGCTTAAATAACCAGAATTATATTTTTATTTTAAATAAGCTGTCGAATTTAATGTTATAGATACCGCTTCGTCGTCACGATCGCCAAAACCGGTTCAACGCTGTGATTCGCTTCAAACCCGGCGGAGTCCAAGACCATGACGTCTTGCCATGCCTAATCTACGTCGTTCTAAGAATAGTTCTACTTCGGAAGAGGAATAAGCGACTATACACAGTATTATAAGTATGATGAAGAGAAACTTGCACAAAAATAATAAATAATATATGGATTGTAATATTTTTCTTGAGATATTGAGATCGGCACTAACCGTGCAGATATACGCGTAAACCGTACTATTTATGTAGTAGAAACTTAAAAAATAAACTGTAATGACTTTATTTTACTCCTCTTTTATTTGGCATTCAATTCTTATATCTGTATGTTTTTCAACAGAAGCCTATCTAGTAAATTATAGAAATAAATTACCTGTATTTATTGTGTAATATACAGAAACCAACTCTTCCCTTGTGATGAAAATTGTACATGTGAGCCTTAAATCTACTCTATAAATAGGCTTAGGGAACTTCTCTCGAAACTATATACTTAATATTTAGATTTAATTAAATAATTTTTGCTAATACGTAATATGGTCAATTGCTACGATCTAAGACGAACGTTAAGTCGGTAGAGGTACGCTTTTGAGAAAAAAAACGTACTGGAATATGTAAGTATAAAGATGTATGTATTACTGTATTCAGCCACTCTCAGATTTTTAAGGCTACGCAAAACATCTAAAACCAAAGGATTGACGGGAGTTTTACCGGAATACTTTACTTTTGGGTGGAGTGCATACGATAATAACAGAAAATATGATTATGTCGATTAGAATTTAGCAAACTACCTACTGCAAAATGTTTTTTCTCGTGTGTTTCATATTATCAGTTTTATTAATTCACTTTGTTCCTGTGCTAAGATTTTACGGACGGTACTACAGCCTGTTTTCATAATATTTTGTTGTGTAAATTACTGATCTCCTTTTCAGGTACAGACTGAGCACGGTGTCAGCATTACTTATTTTTCAGTTGTTCAAAGTAATCAAAATTCACCATGTCATCGAAACTTGTGCTCATATACAAATTGCATTTCTTACTTCTATTGTATAAAACGAGCTCGTATTTGTTATATAAATATTGTCATATTAGGTGAGCTTATGAAATTGTTTTTCTAAGTCGTATTTCCCCATTTACTGGGTTTACGTTAACTTTAATGCATATTCTTGTCTTATGCAGAGAAAATCACAGAGTAATTATGATTTTGCTTATTACCGACTTATTGTGTCTCGAATTCTAAACAGTTCTTAGTCGATAAAATGCTAGTCAGTCGAGTCCATACAAGGAAGAAGCATTTGTATGTACGCCTTTAATATGATCATGATGAGCGAATAAAGTTTTTGTTCCAAACTTTACACGGTATTGTTTTCCTCGTTCATTTTTGTGAATTCGCTGGAAGCCACAAAATGTGCAGATCACACCCCGAACTCCAACCCGACTCGAGTAAATAAAATCTTTTGTGCTTGGGATAGTTCTGTTTCTTTTGAAACTTTTTCTTTTCATTGTCCCAGCTCTCATTATACATATTGTGATATATTCATTTTGTAATGCGTGATTCGAACTCGTAATTTCTTACAGCCCTTTGCTAACCTAGAGCTTCACAACCGAAACATTTTTAAAAGTACATAGAATTCCCACGCCGTGTGTGGTTCGGTGGGCACAGACGACAGTCTGTCAGTACAACACACGTGTACAGTAAA